>JABYPW010000716.1:0-21582 GCA_016880775.1 Phymatotrichopsis omnivora
TTGTAGCAGCCTGGTGATTTCCTCGATAGTGAACTGGGGTTCCTCTCCTCGGAAGTTCCAGTTGACTGGGGATGACATCCAATGTCACCTGAATTCTCATGTATCTTCTTCGATGGTGATTTCTGAAAAGACGCAGTATAGTGTAAAGGACAACTCCTTCAATCTAAACACTGTTCTCATGACCTCCGCAAGGCCGACAGCTAAACATGAGTGACCGTACATGACCGCGTGACAATTCATGATTCATAATGCGAATTTCCAAAGAACATCACTAACACAAGGAGAATATAACAAATAGGAAAGTACATGACCATGGTTCATTACAATCACATACATAGTAGGGAAGCTTGATGCTTACATTTACTTTAATAGAACTTAAATAAAGGCAATAGGATTCTTTATCAACTTGGCTAAACTAAGGACTAAGATAAGTAGTGGCATGGGATGGTGTAGTTATATAATAGGTGTAGTCTATACAATGTATCTTATTATAGGGAGTTAATAAACAAGCCTATATGAGTTGGGTGCACTGAAAACTTCCAGATTTACTATATATCATTCTTAAATCTTTTTTTAGGATGTAGGTATTATTACTTATGCAATAAAAAATAAAGCACATAATGAATTTAGTAGCAAAATATTATTTTGTCATAATAGTATCCTTTTGTAAGTATATTTATAGTCCTCTATTGAGTATGGTCTTGCATTCCTCACCTGTGCTAATATATTGTTATTATATATTACATACTATTAAGTATAATATTACTATTATATTATAGATTGCTAAGATAAGCACATCTATAAGCAATCATAGATCATGTAGAGAGTATGTAATTATTATCAAAACATGGTATATTTTTTCTTCATAGTATCTATTGCTAAATGATATCTTGTATGTAGACCTAATGCCCTATCCTAGCTATATTGTCTGATATAAAGCTAGGTATCTATTTTTAATAACTATAATTTTATACATATATAGTATTATACCTTACTATATTATCTATCATAAAGCATATCATTTATAAGAGAATACTATCTATATACTAGTACACCATATCCTCTTTCTAATACTAGCATTATTACTGAATACAATCCTCTTTATATGTATACCATTGCTTTTTGTTATCTTGTGTATATTTACATATCAAAATTCAAGTTCTTCTAGACTATAGAAAAAAAAAAAAATTGATAACCTTACATTTCACCCCTTAATGACCTAAATTCTATTTACCTATATTCTTCAATTTCCTTCATCCATTATGAAATATTTGTAGATCTATAACTATAACATGTTTTTGTATTCCTACTAGTACATTATAAATTTCCTTAGCTTTAGTCTTTTCATCCTCAGTATTTATTATATTTAAAATGTATATGATTTAATTTTAGGGGGCATGTTGTGATACCTTAATCATTGAGTTAATTATTGTGAGTTTGATAAAGCATATAGTTTATAGGTAATGAGTAGTTAGATATACTGTAAATATTATCAGTTTTTTAATCTCCTCTTGTATTCAAAAAGAAACACAATCCTACTTACTCTCTCTTTATTGATTCTAGAGTTTATAAGAGTACTTGTATATACATACTCTAAACTTCATTCAAAGGTATGAATGTATTCAACCCTATGGTATATGTATTAAATATGTCGTAAAGTTCTATCACTAATTATCAATAATCCCTACTACTGTACACAAGTAGTTGCTGATCTCTACTATTTTGTATAAAATAGTATAACCCTAGGAGTGATAAAAGTAGAAGATGAATATTTATGTATTTATAAGTGATGCTTTACTATATATCTATAAGACATATCTTAGGTCTTCTAGAAAAACTCTGGCAGTTTTGCTAGCATAGAAAAAATGGTTATCAAAATAGGCTAATAAGTATATATTAGTATTTAAAAGACTGGTATAGGTAGAGTATAGTGTATTACCTTTGAGACTGACTCTATAGACATAGTAGGGGCTAATACTTAGTAGTAGCTAGTAAGATTTATTGATTAAGAAAGCATATATAAATGCATATAAGGACTAAAGGTTTTGAAAAGGGGTTATAATATGTACCTAAGGCTCAGGGTATAAATTTCAGTTATAAGACATATTTAAGGGGATGTTAACTTATTGTGTAATCTGTTTCCTCAAATAAGGAGAGCTACTTGGTTTTAATTTATATACTATCACTTCAATTCAAAGTACTACTATATGACTTATTTAATATAAGCTAGTAGTGAATGCAGTTGTGTAACCTGAGGAGGATATCATAGACTACATAGCCTGATAGGTTGATATAATCTGTTGATCCATCATAATATTAGTTTAAGATAGAATACCATATTTCTACTCCATAATTAGCTATAATCTATAGTTTTTATTGAAGTGTTTCTTATACTTACTAAATTTATATCTATTATCACTTCACTTCTAGCCTGGACTCAGTAGTTGGAAATTATTATCTACATCAGGATTAGTTGTGATTCATAGGGTATTTTCTATATATATACCTTTTACATTATGTGTACTGTCCCCTACCTAGTATAGAATTGTATAAACTCATCCTCAGAAAGCTTTAGAGCTTTCTTGACTAATGAGGGACATTAGTTCCTAATACTCAGCCCCTAGTCTTAAGGTTAGCTATATCTATAGCTGACTTTATAGTGATGCTGATATGCTTTATCATTTAGTAATACTTTTACTCTACTATAATTGAAGTACTTATAATAGATAATACTTATACTCCTATATAATACATAACTATATCTGGCTGGAGGGTCTTCTTCAACCTATAAATAACTAGTATACTTTAGTAAATTCACTTTAGTAATGCCTAATAAAATATGGATAGGGTTACTGAAAGGAGGGAATAACTTATAATGAAGTATCATCATTTTTTCTTTTCTTCTTTCTTCTTTTTTAGAGGAGTACTTGGTTTGTATTTGCTTAAGCAAACCTAGAGCTAGTACCCTATTTAGAAGATATGTTAAGATTAAAAAAAAATTACCATCTTAGCTAGAAATTAATGATAATATAGGAGAGAGAGAGATTCTTATAGCTTACAATCACTATAATAATAATATAGGAAAACCTATAAGTATTATATATTTAGATTCTTGACTGTTTAAATTATTGTGAGACAGTATCCTGGAAGGGGAATATAGTGGAAGGATGAATGAGTTGGTAGAAGGAAAGAAGAATGGAAGGTACAAATAAAAAGAGGGTGAGTATAACAAAGCATGGTTAAGAAGTTGAATTTATGTAGGTACAGTACCCTCCGATAAGTAAGCATATGGTATCTTGGCATTCTTGGCTATAGCAAGCGGAATTCCCCCCCCGCCAAAAAAAAAAAAAAAACCACTATTGTTTTATCGAGTTCAAGCAACCCTACTACCAACACCAGGTGTGTAATGCTTCTTTACACCTCAAAAAAAGATGTTTGAATGAAAAAACCTGAAAATTATAATGCATTCTCTGTAAATTTAACTTCTTCTCAATTACATATAAAATGCGAAAAATTCAAGCTCCTTTATCTTTTAAAGCAAATGTATATAAGATTTTATCAGTGTGAAAAAAAATATATATTAATCTACAAATATGAAAGATATGATTCCTTTATCTGACACAATTTTGTATGTAGAAATGATGTTTAAAGGAGTGCCTCTTCACATACATAATTTGCTATATTATCATTGATCTAGTAGAGAAAATGTATAGTAAGTAAGAATAGAGATTAAGAATGTGATAATACTGCTTTAGTTTGCATGTTTAAGTGCTTTTTGTGTTGTTTTAGGATGCTCAATCAATAAAAATTTTACATAGGTACTTAATATTAATTTAATTCCTCAAAATTGTACCTAAGAAAAGCATAAGGTACTGCTCCACAAAATGGTGTTTTTGAGATTTTCGCAGCTGAACTTTATTACTAAATGCGTGAAAATTAATATGTAATTTTTACAGTCTAACAGAATCTGATCTTCATGTGCTTTAAGGAGCTTGAAAATATGGGAATCTTTGGCATCTGATATGTAATTATAAAAAAGTTAAATTTTCAGGTTTCTTCATTCAAATATCTTTCTTTGGGGTGTAAAGAAGTATTACACATCTGGTGTTGGTAGCGGGGTTGCTTGAACTCGATACAACAATGGTAGTTTTTTCGGGGCATTGCAGTTGCCAAATCAACGATAATGTCCGAAGCATCTACCAGTATCAACATTTCAAACCCTCTCCCCGGACAGACTCACACGACATACTGTACCGAAATCGCCAAAAACCGCGATCGGGCTCGCCGTAGTAATATTAGAATGGCCAATGCTAGTCATGGTGAGGTAACACAGTAAAACGGAAGTGATTATTTACTTAACCTTTTGGAGAGAACGTGCAGACACTTGGATTTTCAAGACTACGACATTCCATGTGGGCATGCATTTGCATTATAAGCTCTCCAGCTCCGATCGCAAGATTTTCCCCCCTTTGCACTCAGTCGCAACCTAAAGAGCTACCGATGAGACTAATATCCGTCCCGTCGACATTGCGAACCTCAAATCCAACGTCGATTTCTCAGCACCCATCGCACGAAAGCCAAGAGGGAGACCAAGGGTCAAGCGAATTCGGGCTGGAGAGGTACGTAGTCGCGTAATTGAGTGCACCCAGGAAGCCACAGGGGAGCTACTTGCGATTCCAGACCTAGTTCAAATAGTCCTGGTCCCGTCTATGACATACGGCTCAAGCGCCTTTCCTCCTAGTTCCACTATGCTCAAACGCTTTCCTCCGTTTACCATTCGGCCGCCGGTGGATCTCATCTGCGTTCCGGGCCACCCCGATTTCGGCCCTGCTGGTCGAAGTTTCCCTTCCACCGCTTTATCTGTTGTTCCTTACAAAAGGTTATGCTATCAACTACAGATGAGAGTCGTCTCTCAAACCCTGCCACCGCGAGTTGTCCTACGTCACTCCCTCTTGCAACCGAATACCGGGATCTGCTTACCGCTCACGATCTCCCTAGGATTGGGAAAGCTATCAATGTTCGTCACCAAGAGTGGAACAGAAAGCCCGTACCTGGATATCGCCTTCCTCCACAAATCGATCTACCATATGCGCTCCTTCTCCCATGGGCCTAGTATTCTCAACCGCCCGCACGTAAATAGCCCGACTAGTGGGCAGGCGAGTCTTGGCAGCCCGCCGCCTACACGCCTGGAATGGTCTAGCTCGCCTAACTTTAAACTTTTGGGCGTAGTTTGGGCGGTTTAAAGTGAGGTGAGACCACTGGCTAGTGGAGGAGCGAAGCCAGACCCAGCATAAAAGGGGGGCCATTCCCCCCTTTCCCCACTCCTCACGCCGCCGCGCTCTCATGCTTCTTCGCTCCCTAACCTACCCACCGCTTATCGAAAGTCTCTTGGTATGCATAAGGAGGAAAGGGTAGTCGGATTCGGCGTTAGGTGGTGGTGGGAGGTGGATAGATAAGAGGAGACTTGATAGCCAGCTCCATACCCCAGCGGCTCACTAACGCTAGAGCAGACTGCGGGAATCTTGTGAGGCCGCCGCCGCTCCCAAAAAGCCGCAACCGGGCGAAAAGCAGGATCTAGATTGGGGTTTTTAATGTTAGAAAAAAAATGCTATTTTGTACTGGCTTACCTTTTCGCGCGATTCCGTCACTTGCGAATGGGGTGTATAGTCTGGTTTGCCAAGAGACAGTAGCCGCAAGTCGAGCCACAACGGGCGGTGGCCGGGATGGGCGGCGGAGCGACGGTGATCAGTAGGCAGTTTGGGCGGGGAGTTAGGGCAGGCAGTTTTTGGCGGTTTTGGTGGGCAGTGTTCGGGGGCGCTAGCATCGCTTAGCCTGACTACCTATTTTACAACCACGTCATAAGAAACCCCTCTCTCTTTTCCCGCAAATTCTGCGATACCACTTCAGCCGATCAAAGTTTTTATTACAAGTTTATCCAACGGAAGATTTTGTTTCAAGTTTATCTAGCAGAAGATTTTGTTGCAAGTTTATCCGGCGTAAGTTTTCCTTGCAAGATTATCCAGCGGTAGTTTTCCTTGCAAGGTTCTGAAAATAATCATGTCATCACCGGTACCTTCGTTAATCTGAGATAGTAGATGGATCTGTTGGATGTTACGCACAGTCTAAAATATCCTCTGCTCATGCGAATATTGAAACGAAATCCACTGCTCTAATGGAGTAGATAAATCTGGTGGTTTTTTTTTTTTTTTTTTTTTTTTTTTTTAAGTCTTACGCCTGAAACTATGCATTACTGACGCAGAAATGTTCTAGCAAAACCATGACAGCTACCTAAATTTCCCAGAAACGAAAACGCACATCCTGAGTACGGAAAAAAGGTGGATATAATTGAGGCGGTGGGATGTCTGTGGACCCGGGAGCGAACGGGATCAACGGTTTGGGACTCGTAAAAAATGTATATTTTTGGTTCTGGATATTTGCTAGGCAGGCAGTTGAGATTAATGCATGGACCACAGAACCGTTCCCGGCCCTACTTCCCCCTCCTCGCCCTTAACCCCGCCTCTTACATAGTGGTAACTCCGAAGGCAAATTGCATGTATACTCAGATAGATCGCGTACTAAAGACGCCATTCGGATTTGCATCGCTGCTCCGGACGCACTGTACTCTACGTGGATACCTCTCCCACCCGACTTCCAGGTTTTTGACGCCGCGCTCACTTTCCATCCCCACTCCTGCCTGCACCGCTAGTGGTTGACCTCGACAATCAAAACACTATTGCACGCACAGTTTCTTCTGCCCCCTCGCGATCCCATGCCTCGCTATCTCTTAAATCTACTCTCACAAGTATTGCAAAATGTGATAGCCAGTAAGGGACTTGAACCCATGACCTCTGCCATACCGGCGCAGTGCTCTACCAAGTGAGCTGACTGACCTGGTTCTTGCGTGCTGATTGCAACCTCCAACAACCAGTTCTCTCAATGATCTGGGAGTCGAGGCCGTTGTCCATTGGGTCCGCAGCCATGACGGCGACCCCGGAAAAGAACAAGCCGATCAGCCCGCAAAGCCTGAAACCACTAAAGTATTCATTTGTTAGCTTATAATTTTAATTACAATGTAAATAGTAAATTATTACCTGGATATAGTTGAATCTTCATCGTTCAGATTACCCTAAATCTAGAAAACTATTAGTATAGTAATAAGAAAGATTTTGGTTTCTGAAAATTACTCTTCCACCTATGGTGTTGAGGGTAGAACCACTATTTTTATTATTAATGGGTGAAAATATGTTATCTTTAAGGGTGATTATTGAACTCGTTACTTCTTTTAAACGTTTTCTCCAAAATGCTTGAACAGCCAGTTTGCTCGCCTCTAATATAACAGCAATAAAAACATTAGCATGAACTTCAACCCAAAAGGTATCCTAGAAGGCTTAAATATGAGGGGCTGTATGTGGGAGATATGTGTGAGGGGCTGCACAAAACGCGGGAGTGGGTGCGCAACATACACGATGGGGTGCGCGAGTCGTGAAGGGGGGGGGGTTTTTCAATTTTCAACTTCCATACCTGCCGGTCTAACACTATTAGGAAGGGTATCTTTCAATGAGACTTCCTTTGCCGCGCACGAGTCCTTACGGTCTCTCCGGAAGTGGACATTACCATTCTTATCAAGAATAAAAAATGAATAACTCGAAACGTTAAAGCACGAAGTCAACAAAGTTTTATCGTCAATAAAGTCGAGTTTGAGTTCATAACGTGGTTCCAGGTCATCGGCCATAAAAGCGCGTTAATTTTGATACGCCGAATGAAAAACCTTTACATCAAACACCAAAGGAGGATAATGCAAAACGAGGTATCTACGCAGAATGCTATTGCTGGAACTATGGATGGTAGTGAGGGAAAAGTAGAATCATGGCAGAACATGTTACAGGATGGTCAAACACGAAAGAGGAAAAGATATGCTAGCTAGTTATTCAAAGTAACAAGTCGCGTATGTTGTCTCTTCTGCGTCGGAAAGCAGCGCCCGTCCGTTGTCCGGTGGAGAGAAGGGGCAGCCAGAAGTAAAAACAAAATGTAATATATATATAAAAGATGGAAAAAAATAAAATCTATAGTTGAAAATACAAAAAAAAGAAATAAATGTAAAAAAGTGATACCATCAGGCACCAGTTTCAATACTTGCCCTCGTTGAGAAGGGCTGTCCGTGTCCGCACCTGCCTCGACCAACAGCAGGAGTACTGTTCCGGTACTTTCGCTGTTGCTGCAACGGGACGCTCTTTTGGTGTAGCATTTTCGGCTCGAACAAAGCTGCGGGATGTAGACGACTAGATTTTGTTAGAAGTTGCAACCAGCACTCGGGAAGTAAGAGTCAGTTCGGTTGGCTCAGTTTGTAGAGCACTGCACTGGTATAACAGAGGTCCTAGGTTTGGATCCTTTACTGGCCGTCACAGTTTCGTAACAGATTTTACCTTAACCTTGGCGTTTCGGCAGGATATCCCCAAAGCTAAGAAAGTGTAACCGCTTGCACCGTGTACGGCCACGCCAATACAGCCGCGATGATGGCGAAAAAGATAAGGACAAGGACACATCCTGGTCCATCAGTAAACGGGCCGATTTTATCACCGGTCTCGAGTCCAAAGGATAGATAGATCATCGAGAGCTATGGTTACTGTTTCCGAGATAGACCTTGGTGGCAGTATCGGGTTAGGAGTTTCCGATGAAGTGGATGGCAGAGAAGCTTCGTTCACTAGTTTTAGTAAGATAATGTTAGAAGGAATGCTAGTCTCGTGCATTATAAGATGAATAGAAATAACAATAAAAGAATAGTAAAGTATGATATGATACCGGTCATTCACGCTTCGTACTTGTTCATTTTAGTGCATTTCTGCAACCGTTCTCCGTTAACAACACTTTCCTCTCATCCGTATTTGCGTCGGGAGGTGACCTGAAGTTGAGTGCAGGTGTAGGTACTCAATTGTGGAGAATTGAGTCCCACAATAACGGGCCAGAGCTCACCAGATCAACTACCTGGAGTTGCTTGAAACCCGGGAAGAGGGATTGCACTTTGACACAGGCATTTTGTAGTTGAGGTGGATTTCGAGATCTTGCAGCTGTCTGGCGACTGTTGTTCATGTTGTTAACCCTGCGCCCGGGACAGCAGAGTTACTGAGCAAAAGGCAGAAAAAACAGGAGAACAGAACTGTCGGGCAGAGAACGGAGCTAACGGTCGCGGGAAAGAACTAACGTGTGGAGGGTAGAACCGTTCAAAGAGACTACGATTAGACGAGAATCGCAAAAGATAAGAACGTGATATATATTCGATAAGCAAGATCGAGAGATTGTGAATGAAAAACGAGATCGTGAAGGAAGAACGAGATCGTGGACGAAGAATGAGATCGTGGACGAAGAATGAGATCGTGGACGAAGAATGAGATCGTGGACAAGAATGAGATCGTGAACGAAGAACGGGATCGAGAACGAAAAACGAGATCGAGAACGAAAAACGAGATCGAAAGCCGAAAGCCGAAGAGCCGAAAGAACGAAGATCCGAAGCGAAAATCTACTACTACTAAAAAACAAACAAACTCCGTGTTACCACACAAGCAGTCGGTTCCAATATTCCACTGGATAAATGAAACAACCGACGAACGGCCTGATATTCAACCGTCGGGAAAATCAAACAACCAACAAACTGTCTAACATTCCATCGCCGGAGAAACGAAGAAATCGACGAATAACCTAGACCATAAAGACATGCAAGTCGCACAAAAGAGAAACCGAAAAAAAGAGGGGCGGAGGACAGATCAGCTAACTAGTGGAGGGCAGAGTTGCTGGCAAAAGGCAGAAGAAAAGAACTGATGGGCGGAGAATAGAGCTAACGAGCGGATAACAGAACTAACAAGAGGAAAACAGAACCAACAGTCGAAGGACAGAATTAATGGTTGAAGGACAGAGCTAACGTGTGGAGGGCATAACAATGAGCGGACAAAACAAAGAGGAGGAAGGTAAAAATGATGCGTGGAAAGCGGAGCTAGCCGGCAGAAACTCGAATACGTAAATTTCGTGTTTCGTTATTGAGGGATTCGTGGCTTTTTTTTCTCTTTGTGTACGTAGATGCTGGATAGGTTCAGCTCCGGCCGTTTAGTTTTACCATACTGGGCACCCGGTAAAAAGAGGCCTAAACGGCACAGAATATCCATTTCATGAAAAACTTCCTATAGCTCGCATTTGAAAATTTTCACCCCACGAAAAACATGAGTTCACTTTTTATAGGGCATGCACAGCCAAGACATACGGATCGCGACGACGAAGATACCTCCACCCCTCTCCCTCACGCACACGTTAACCACTGACTCCCTCAACAACCCCATCGGCCAATGATGCCCCCCTTAAGTACTCAACAAAACGTATACGATTGACTTGAGCCCCACTGTTGTGAGGGCCTGACCACGGGTGGTGGGAACTACGACCAGGTATCCTTTGGTCTAGTGGTTTATCCACGCTTCCTTCCAACTTTCATCAGGAACATGTTACTGGGCAGCGCTTCACACACCTTGCCCTACAAACAACTTCACTGCTGGCACACCCCCTACTAAAACTCAGCCCGCGCCAAGTACTCGCCCACACGGGAAATTACCCACCTAGATTCACTACTACTTGAATATAATCTTGTCGCCCTTAACATATTCAAGAGTGTTTACTATAATACACTTTCAGCGCCATGCCTGCCTACGTCGAATACCCCTGCATAAACGGATGTGGCCAAATGCTCTCCCATGACCTCGTCGAACATTATCTACCCTGCCTCTCTCTTCGCTCATCTGCTCAGCCAGCAGACCTGAACGCACGATCACTAGTTGCACACGCCGTAACAACTCCGCAGAACATGATCATTCTTAATGCCTATGGCCAAAGGGCTCAATGAGTCGAAATTCAACCGGCCGACACTCAACCAGTCGAAATTCAATCTGCCGAAGCTCAATCAGTCGAAATTGAACCAGCCGAATTTCAACCAGCAGTAATACGATGAGCTGAGCTAGAGCCGGGGGAGGTACGGCCAGCGGAAACACAGGCAGCGCGTCGACGCCGCGTGCGGAACGAAAGCAGAAACATTGCCCAATGCTGCTGCCGCCAGGTGGACCAAAGGGAGTTCTATTGCCCTCATGGGAAATGCGATCGTAGCCAAAAGAGCTTCCCTCGAGAGGATAACCTGAAGCAGCATCGCCGATTTGTTCGTGGTGATAGAATTCCGAGAACAAGAGATCATGTTGTCAGACGAGGTTGAATGCTCCAGCTCCAATTCTATATCTTGCCCTCTTTTCGTCCTCTTTCATTGCTTTTTCACTGCTTTGAAACATAAGCGGATTTTTTTTTTCTTTTTTTTTTCCTTTTCTCTTTCCTTGCATACACACCTGGATTACGAGTTTGTTTTATTCGGATTACGGATGTGCGAGAGATTTTGTTTATTTTCCGTTTGTTGTTTTTAATATTTTTCGGACCTCGCAGCCGGAAATTACTCTCGTGTTCCTTTTGTATTTCGTCTTCAACGCTGCATATTGCTCCCTTTTCACCCGCCACGGTCTCGTCTTTTTTTCTCCTTGCCCTTTGGTCTGCATAAAAATAATCTTATTAACTTTGGCGTATTCGAGTGTTGACTATCATACATTTCCAGCGCTATTCCTGCCTACGTCGAATACCCCTGCATAAACAGATGTGGCCAAATGCTTAATGCCTCCCATTACCTCGTCATCCTTTTCAATTCTGCCTCTCCCTTCGTCCAGCTGCTCAGCCATGGTCAGCAAACTTGAATGCACGACCACCGGTTGCACACGCCGCAACACCTCTGCTGAACATGATCATTCTCAATGCCTATGCTCAAGGGACTAAATCGGTTGAAATTCATCTGCCCGAGGCTTAATCAGTCGAAGTTGAACCAGCAGAATTTCAACCAGCAGTAATACGACGAGGTGAAGTAGAGCTAGCGGAAATACGGCTAGCTGAAACACAGGAGGCGCATCGATGCCACGCGCAGAACGAAAGAAGAAACATTGCCCAATGCTGCTGCCGCCAGGTGGACCAAAGGGAGTTCTATTGCCCTCATGGGAAATGCGATCATAGCCAAAAGAGCTTCCCTCGAGAGGATAACCTGAAGCAGCATCGCCGATTGGTTCATGGTGATAGACTTTCGAAAGCAAGAGATCATGTTACCAGACGAGGTTGAATGCTCCAGCTCAAGTTCTATATCTTGCCACTCTTTTCATCCTCTTTCATAGCTTTTCACTGTTTTGAAACATAAGCGTATTTTCTCTTTTCTCTTTCCTTGCATACGCATCTGGATTATGAGTTTACTTTACCCAGATTATGACGTATTTCGTATGTGCGAGGGAATTTGTTGGTTTTTCCGTGTATTGTTTTTAATGTTTTTCGGATCTCGTCGCCAGCAACCCCATTTTGTATTCGTCTTAATTGACGCTGTATATGCCTCTCTTTTACCCGCCACGGTCTCGTCTTTTCTTCTTGCCCTTTAGTCTGCTTTTTTACTTTCGAGCATAAAACTTTCACTCCGATAGGTTCGCCACTGCTTTGGCTTCAAAAAAATCTCGTAGGTGAAGCCTATACTTTTCCATAAGATGACGAGCAACCACCAGAGCGAACTTTTTTTTTTTTTTTTTTTTTTTTTTGCACTAACCTAAAGCGGATGCACGATTGACTTGGAAACACGCCTGGCACGGGTAATAAGTACTAGTATATTTGTATATACGAATGAGATCGTTTTGCACACGTCAGCAACCCCTCACTTCTTCAACGCACAATTATTCTTCTGAAAACCACACTTCTTCGAGGCGCAATTATGCACTTCTTCAAAACACAGTTATCCACTTCTTCGAGGCACAATTATCCACTTCTTCAAAACACAGTTATCCACTTCTTCGAGGCGCAATTATCCACTTCTTCAAAACACAGTTATCCACTTCTTCGAGGCGCAATTATCCACTTCTTCAAAACACAGTTATCCACTTCTTCGAGTCGCAATTATCCACTTCAAAACACAATTATGCACTTCAAGTTCCTGGCAATCACCATTCTCATTATCTGCTTCCTCTTCTTCGTCCTGTCATCAGTGGTAATGGCCAAGAATGCTGTGAGCCTGTGGCCAACGCGATCACTGGGCCAACCATGTTACGTACCTCTCAAGCCGCTCCCGGTTATCACGATAGCCACTCCGCCCAGGCATCCCATCACCATCCACTACAGTCATGATGGCTACCGTTCCCACTGGCAGAACGTCACCGTATCTGGTTAGTTTCCTCTACCCTCATTCTACAACCTAGGATTTAATTTTGTTTCATAGATACCGGGGCTAGCCGGGAAGTAGCTGCCGATGTCGACTCACTTGTAGACTGCTTCGCTCGTCTCAAGGTTTAGATGTCAATAACCAAATTACTCACATTACGGTAATTCCCCTAGGACGCCCAATTGTTTATATGTTTCTGTGTATTTTTTTTTCTTTTTTCTTTTTCTGTGCATTTTATCGCCCAACACGGCATTGTAATGTTAGCCGGAAAACTGACAATGACGGTTGTTCTGCAGCACTTGAATGAGTGTCGTCGTCTCGTTCTCGTGTGTCCTTGCCTCGGCTTGGGCCCTGTCCGGGTCTCCTTGTCGTGTATCGCGGAAGCACAGCTAGTGTTGCGTCCTTGTGGGGGTCGTCTGATCGGTGAGAGTCGCGGAAGGGGGCAAAGCGTGGGTGTACCGAGCTTCCATAGTCCGTGAACTCACTTCGAATCGGAGAGACGACCACTACCACTATGGGTAATAAGTGAGGTACAGTGTTTTTGCGAAAGTTAGGTATGTATATACATATACTCGGGTGGCAACAGGAGTCCTGCGATATCTTAGCGCTAACTAGTCATGTAAGGAGGTGAGACGAAGGTTAATTCCAGGTTTACCTTGCGTGGTGGAGAACCTTTGGCCTTTTTTTTAGACGGGATTCGTAAGTCGAGATTGTTTTCTGGCTGTTAACGTTGGTGTACTTCTGTCTAAACCTTGTCAGAAAGAGCGAAAAGTGGTTTCCGCTATTCAGCATGGGAAAAAGGAAGGGAAATAAGTTCTTCAGACATTGTGTTCTCGGAAATCAGCGTTGTTCTGGTTTATTGCGTTGATGGGTTTGCCGGGCCGGGCGGGAAAAAAAAAGTGTTTACCAGGCGGGGAAAATTAAATAAATAGTAACATAAAAAGGGAAACTCTAAATAGTTTAAATAAATAACCGAAGTAATGTTATATATGCCGTTGGTTGTGCTACGTGTGAACACAAACGTGTACTAGTGTTCCGCCGCTTGAATCGATCCCGCCTATCATTTCCTCAGGAAGCCTACCTTTACTTCATACCCAACTAGTGTTTCGATATCAAATTCGATTGTTTGATGCCAAAGACCCGTCTCTCCGAGAAGCTTTCGCGTCTACCCCATGGTTGCAAACGCATATGCCCATCATGATAGTTTTTTTTTTTTTTTTTTAAAAAAAAAAAAACTGCACTTATGCCTATTAAGTCGATGCAGCATCAGATTGCGCATGTTCTGGGTATTGTAGATGCTATTTTTCACATCTCACGAGCTTCATACACGGCGCCATCCTCAACCGCTTCCGCGGGAGTTGCAACCCGGAAAGCCGTCCGTGAGTATATCTGACATATCGAGCTCCAAAAGCTTAATCGCACTAAAAACTCCACAGCATGCCGCAGCGAAATAAAACACCGGTACCAAGCTTCAGGCTGCGGAGCAAGCTTCACGGAATCACCGTAAGCGGGGGTTTTGTACCAAAAACAATATGGATTATGCACGCTAGGCTTCCTCAGGAGACGTTTTTTTGCGTATGCACATGCTTAGGAAGCCCATCTGTGCGATAGAAGTTACAAGAAGTAGGGTGTTGTCATTCGTTAACTTACACAAATGTCCGCGAGAGAAGATAAAGATGTCGTAGTCACTGCGATCGACAGACAGCGAACGGTCCTTACCATGGACAAGATACATGGTTTGCTTGGCATACTTCAAGTTTGATAGTAAATTGTTTTTTGTTTTTTTTTCCTATGCGTGTGTATTTTCGCAGTCCGGTCGCAACAGGAGAAATAGTGAATATCGTAGCCTCGTGCGAGAGATATTAGTGGGACCGTTGTCGATTGACCAACACCTGATGTGTATGTTCGTAAGGTGTCCTGGCAGCAGTTCAATGGAGTTAAGCGGCAAAAAGGGAGGAGAGAGAGAGAGTATTTATTTTATTTCTATGTCGTAGAAAGAGAGGAAAGGGGCTGATGGCCTCCATATGCACTGGTAGGTAGGCTTCCTAAGCGTATGAATAGAAGCCGAAGCTGGGAAAAGATATCATTGCCTCCTCAGGACGCCTACCAGTTTCATCGGAGTGCATCTCGATGTTTGTTTTTGGTGTTTCAACAAAACGTTTCTTTTTTTGACGTGGCACTGCGGGGGCGCTGGGAGGCGACCACGCGTATGGTTATAAGCCTACAAGCGCTCATTAGGAGCCAGTGATTACTAATCTTCATTTCTGTGTTTCTTTGCAGGTTGGAAACAATTTTTGCCTACCATACATACGCAACCTCCGAAAAGAAAAATCTGTGAAGCCCGCCTACTACAGCCGTTTTCTCGGTTTTGCAGGTGAGATTTTACCTGTCTTTCTTTGCCCTCTGCATTCTCAATTGAATTGCTTTTGAAACTTTTCTTTCGGTCGCAGTCAACATAACCATAAAATATTTCGCTAAACAAAACAGCAAACCCAGCTCCCACATTACCCCTCCATCTCGTCCTGTTCACCCCTCCATCTTGTCCCATTTAACACCCCTCCATCTTCCTATTTTATCTCCATACCAATTTCGTTTCCAACAACAATCTTCCTAACCAACTCAGCAGATTCCTTCCAGTCACAAATTTCTCCGCCCTACAGCGATCCATGCGTGTTACTTCAAATTTCAGAGCTCAATTACGCCCTTTCCTGTCCTGCGATCAGTCTCTATTGTAGTTGCCCCCCAGCTCCTCCAAGTGATCGTCGTCAACTCACTCTCCCTACCCATACTCCCGGCACAATTCGATACTTCCAGCCAACTCTTCCGCATTGTCTTCCCAAGTCGTCGCCTTCACCGAGCTGGGCCTGCCGCCGCCTTCTCTTGGGGAGGCTTGGAGATGTAAGTATCTCAATTGTGATAGTGGAAATGGGTTTTTTGGTACGTACTATCACAGCTTCTGCACTTCTGTCTTCTATCTGTTTTTGGGTTTCACCCAGTTCCTTCTCTTTGATCTACGATGGGATTTATGGGTGATAAGACTGCACGATGGCAATGGGTTGTCAGAATTGAACTGTTTCAAGGCTGCTCCTCACTCGAATTGGCGTTTGATAGAAAGAGAATTTGTTGCTTCCATATGTTGTTCTTTCTGTTTTGCCCTGTATCGGCGTTGATTGCAACTCGATTCACCGGTACCTGCTCTTCCACGAAGAGAAGGAAGTTTATCGGCTGCAGCTTTCTGAGAGTGTAGATTATATTGAAGGATATTTCTCCATGGATTTGATGGGCTGGCAGTGGGCATATCGGGCAAGAAGTCATCGTCGTCGTCAACAGATTCATTGTCAAAGATAATTTCTGTTTCTGAATCACCGTCTTTAAGCTTTCGGCCAAAATAAATTGTACAATGATCACGAACTGGGTTCTCTTCTCCATATTCTTTCTCCTCCAAAATCCGTATACGCTTAGCCTCTTCTATCTGTTGTGCTTGTTGCAATTCTTCTCTTTGTCGTTTTTTCTCTGCTTCTCTCCTAATTGTTCGCTCACGGTTGACTTGGACTTTTTTTGAGGGACGAGGCATTATGGTAAGAGCAAAGTATGAAAAGAGCCTTAGGATATTTGCGAGAAAAGAAATTTCAATAGATATAGAGAAATCCAATCATCGTTATTGTATTGTCATGAATTGTTCAAGCCTTGGCAGCATATACTTATTAATCATACATTTCTTGGCACACTAAGCCTAAATTAGTATGGATTTACCGCTCATTGAAATACTGCTCCCATACAAATTTCAAAAACTTTTTATGCTTATAACTCAACAACCTGTCAACATTTTTTTGTTCTGAAAACCGAGAATGATAGAGCGTACTTTATTTAATAGATCTCTGTTCGAAATTATTTAATTCAATATGGTGTTGTGTTGGAGTAAACTTCGGCGATTTTGTGGTTGTCGCTTGAAATCCGCACCATACCAAACCCCCGCGCGAAGGAACCCGGACCGAAACGGAACCGAGGGCAGAACCCAGCAACCGAAATGACGTGTTCCGAAGTCAACATTGATCCATTCGCTAGTCAACCAACATGCAGCTGAGCCGCAATCCCGACTTTCTTAGATGTTCTAGGCTTCCACTGGCGGCGCACGTTTTGTGGTCAGCCACAATCTATTCCAAATGCATGCATCAAAGCCACAACCTATCGATCCACGAGGATTGGATTCTCCAAAGCGTATCGGCTTTGTTTTTTTTTTTTTTTTGTTGGCTGCCCCTCCACGACTGGTGAGAGCTGGTACCCCTCGACATTCTGCGATGCATTTCGCCAAGACTACCCATCAATACATACAACTCGGATCTGGATCTCAAGCCAAGAAACATATTTTCCGGAAGCGATTGGTCATTGCTTCGGCCGACGAAATCGTACTCAACGGTGATGCCAGCCTCTTCGCGTTTGCTATTTTTTTTTTTTTCAGTAAAACTACTAATGGCCCACACCCTCTGTACTGTGGGATTTTGCGCTGTATTGTTTGGGATTCTGGATGGTAATCGCTAAGAGAACTGAAGTAGCAGTGGATAACTAAGAGTTGATATGACGTACTCGCGTAAATACTTACTGCCCGGAAACCTGAGAATACATAAACTGGCCACGCTTCCGGCTTCGTGCGCTACTACGAAAAGAGTACGCTTGACAGAATAGGTTCAAATTTCTAGACTATATGGTGATTTTGAATCCATGGCCTGTGTGCGTGGGGCGAAAGAATTATGTAGTCAAAATTCCTCACATTCCCCAAAACTGCAATTATTCGTGCTTATAGTGCGCAAGCCCGAGCCATAGCAAAATATACGTACCTGAATCGGCACCGCCACCACAACCAAAACATCGAGTGATATATGTGACTTGACTCGCTCAATATGCAATGCACGGGAATTTGAGAGGATAAAATAGTCTAAAGCTGCAAACGCAATTGCAATAATAATAATAATAATAATAATAATAATAATAATGCATCAATTACAAACTAATTTCATACTACATGTAATGCTGTGATAGTTCCAGGTACCTAAAATTGAGGTTTCAAGTCACGGTAGGTCCCCTGCCGAATTTAGCATTTTGTCACCTCAGGATTACAAGGCAGCCATTGCATAGCAATATACCTTTATTACGGTCATAATACGAAAGTTCCCCTTTCTTACTGCGGCTGCGTTGGAGCGAGAGCCCCAACTCTTGGTATGCTTAGCTTTTCTCAGAGATTAGCAATACTTGATTAATTCAAAGAAAAAAAGCAAATAACAAACGGTGTTGATTAGGTAGGTTTGTATGCATAAATCATCCACCTGTCGTTTTCATTTTCATGTGATTATGTGTAGAAGGTTGAGTAATCTTATGGAAGTTTCTTAGAAATGTTTGGCACTGGTCACGGAAATACATTGGAAACATTTGGAATACTCGTGAAGTAAATTGTGGGTCATTTTTCTGGAGCTATGTCTATAAAAGACGCTCCCATTCTTCATTTTTCTTTGGCTCTTCAGTCCCTACAATATATTAAGTCCTCTATCAAAATCTTCACAATTCAACAAAGGGAGGAAGCCGACATAATTCCCATCGTCAAATATACGCGAGACAAAACGAACGAAAAAGCAAACAAAAGAAAAGAATGAAAAATAAAAAGAAATTATGATAATGCATTATATTCAACCAACATATGCGAAGAATAGGAAAAAACATAGAAGAGAAAGGAAGCCTTCCAAAGAAAGAATAAAATATGTCAGAAACTTATCCGGAGGTAAATGTTACCAAGCTAGAAGGAACCTGTAAAGAACACAGGAGATAAGAATAAAATAAGCTTATCCAGCTTTCGTCAGCAATAAAGACAACACAATAGACGAGGAAATTTATAAACGCTTTCCGAAGACATATAGGGAGCCTCAGAATCACCAAATCTCAATCGCATCACTTGCCTGCAAACCCTACAACTCAAATTCCGCATCACACTACATAGTTACAGGAGGCTCCACCACGTATAGCCGGACATGAAATGGTCGGTTAATCATCCCAGATTGTCTAAGAGTCTTGCTACTTTTTTTTCGTTTTCTTTTCCTTTTTTTAATATATCCGACAAGTAATCGCAAATTCCTTGACGCGACATGCATTTTATTTTTTAGTTGTATTTGCATAGCATACGAATTCAAAAAACTTAACACGTGACAGGACATCGATTTAATGAAATCCCAATTCAATTGAATTCGCGCAGCAAGTTGATTTACTTTAGCGACGTTCAAAAGTAATTAAAGCATAACGGGTGTCTGAAGTATACCACTCGAGTAAACAAAATAAAAAAATATCTAATAAAGAAAAATGTGGTCCGGGATAAAGATTAATCCCATACGAAAATTAATGCCACTGATTTCCCCGAGGTAAAGTTTAGCCTGCAGCCCATACCACAAAGATACAACCTCGACTGCTCCCTGGCACGGGTGTCTTGGGTAGTTTTTCATGTATTTCTGCCTCCTGCTAACTCTACGAACAGCACGAAAATCGGTATGTTGCTACCTTGCGTCTCTTCCGCAATCAGAGTACTTGTTGGTCATGCGATATCACTCGGAAAATGCCAGGTATAGAAACTTACTCGTAGGTCTATAGAATTTATTTGGCAATATCTCATCGTTCTTGCCTCTTGAATTGGAGTAAGGTTGGGTTTTGATCAGTGGAGAATATTAAGCTTAAACCCTGGCCGTTGACGGAAACCCGAGCGTAGCCATATTCCCCAACGGCAATGGGTATTTTCGATGCAATTGGTAAACAGGAGGAGAGATTAAAATAGAGCAGGAATCATCCCTAATACAGAACTAAAGACGGCAAATGAAATCCAAAAAAATGACAACAACAGACGGGAGGCAACATTGATGGCATCCTCGGCGAAGTTCGTTCATCTCAGCTTCACTATTCCATTAGCAGGACAACAACGCAATTATAGAGCACAAAAACAAATTCAATACAATGGATATGATAGTAGACGACAGCAGGAGTGAAAAAAAAAAAGAAAATAATGAATGACAGTCGCGGGACTGATGATATTCCTACGGGCGAAATTTTTTCGGCACAACTACATCCTCCGCTTGCACACATCCAACATTAGCACACAATGGCCCATGAACTGCAGTATTCAGCTCCGCCTAGTGCGGCATCT
The DNA here is from genome assembly GCA_016880775.1 of Phymatotrichopsis omnivora. Classification (NCBI taxonomy): domain Eukaryota; kingdom Fungi; phylum Ascomycota; class Pezizomycetes; order Pezizales; family Rhizinaceae; genus Phymatotrichopsis; species Phymatotrichopsis omnivora. The sequence goes on from JABYPW010000716.1 coordinate 20,424, forward strand.
TGATCGGTGAATTGTGTTACTATGGGAGATTCTGCAATACTACTCCATGTTATCCTGCGGGCGGAATCTCTCCTGGCCACGATGGCGCCAGCGTGTGGGAAATAGATCCTTCAAGCAGAGGCGACGTTTGGTGATTCTTATGCTTTCGTATCGGGCTATTGTGCCCGGCAACAATTTACAGGCGGCACCCCCGCCGGTTCAACCTCCCCTGGTTGGGCTACCAGTGGTTGAACTCTTGGCTATTAGAAACAACAACTATGTCTTTGAGCGGTGCCGCAGCGGATAAACCCGCTTGTCGTGGTTCTGGGCCTGCCTACTAAACACCACTGTATGAAGACGGGAAAGATTCTGAAATTCCTGTCGATGTTGAAGGATTTGTTGAGGTTTTCGCTATACCTACTCTGGAATGGATATTTGTCCCGGGCCGACATAGCACTCCGTGGATGCTAGTACATTGCGTGAACAAAATATTACCAGATACCCAATATACCGGCGATGGCGATTGAAGACATTGAGGGGTTCGAGTCAATCACAGGCTTGTAATTTCCTGCGTAAAAGAAAGAATTATGGGCCGGTGATGCAACGATATGGCAAAGTTGGTGACGCTGCTCTGGAAAGCAGATCACACGAGCGTCAGGCTAACACTCATGTTCATCGCCATAACCGCAGTCGATAGATTGTAAAGCGTCCTCATCACGGCTAGCAAAGGAGTTGGTTTGAGATAATTAGGGTAAGCGAAATTCAAATTTAACAAGAGGTTACCATTCATGGTAAACAGAGTTTTTCAAACAAAAAATAAACTAGACATACCAAAGACAAGTCGCGACCCGCTTTAATACGCGAATGATGAGCCGTGATTTTAGTACATGTGCACCCGCAATCAGCACCTCCGCATGTGAGATGGAAGTGGCATGGAACACTTCACAAGAAGGTCGCTCATGCTCGTTCTATCTCTCATTAATTCTCGAGTATGGTTTTGTTGAGAAAAATTGGTACGAGAACTGTAGCCCAATCTTAATGCCACAATCCCCTGCTTTGATCGAAGGGAAAGCTGAGGTAAGGTTCAGGAGCGAGACGGAAACTGATATTGGCGCGGCTGGCAAAAGTAAAGGAAAAAGCGAATTCCGAAGGAGTGGAGTTCACGACGTATATACTACAC
>JABYPW010000717.1:0-12922 GCA_016880775.1 Phymatotrichopsis omnivora
CCCCCCCCCCCCCCCCCCCCCAAAAAAAAAAAAAAAAAAAAAAAAAAAAAAAAAAAACATGTTCATAGTTATAGACCATGGTAACATTTTGCTACCTGTCCTGAATTTACCATGTGGGCATATCTGGAACATCCTCGAAAACTGGGAGTATGCAGTAGCATCTCTGTTCGGGAAACTAGAGGGGAGGCGTTCGTGAGGCAGTTGATCAGTTCTGCATGCCTCCCCGCGGCTATCAGTTGTTCGTTGGAGAGAAGGGGCAGCCAGAAGCAAAAAGAAAGTATAAATCATATATAAAAAACAAAAAGAGACACCAGCCACTTATCCGTTTCAAAGCTCGGCTACGTTAAGAAGGTCCATCCGCGTCCGCAACCGCCCCGACCAACAGCAGGAGGGCTGTTCTGGTGCTTTTCGCTGCAACAGGATACTCTCTGGTCGTAACGTTTTCAGCTTGCACAAAGCTCTGGGCTGCGGATGACTACCCCCGGTTGCAGAACTGGGACTGCGGGAAAACTGTTAAGCCAAGGCTACCGATTTAAAGCAAAAGTAGTCACGCTCCTAGGGTTTTCGCGCACGATAACCTGTATGCACCGAATTAAGCAATTATATACAGCTTAGTAATCTAGAAAATGACTCACATCTCCGGGGGTATATACATGTATATCTAAGTACAACTCCACCAACACAGTCATTCTCCTCTTCCACGCTGCCAAGACTTGGTGAGCGGGGTTCATCAGACTTTTCTTCGGCTTCGTTTTTTGCTGGGACTCTCACTATGCCCTTTTGTCCTTGGAATTTTCCCTCTTCCTCCAGTCACTTGGGCCTCACATCTTGTGCAAAGGCGTCCTTCGCTTGCAATCACTGGTATTGACACGCCATACACTAGTGTCCACATAATGCATTCACAACCAATCTGAGCATCCAAGTGAAGTGGTGTGCTATACGGCCGTAAGGAAAATGTTCATTGCTGGCTTCGCAGTTGACGTCGGCTCCATTCTCTAGTGGAAGACTCGCAGTTTTCTATTACTGCTCTACACGGGTCGGCGGGAAATTGCGAGCCTTCTATTAGAGAATGGGGCCGACGTCAACTGCGAGGTCAATAATGAACATCTTCTGCGCTTAGCCACCCGAAAGACTCCACCCGAAATAGTAAACGTATGGTTTGTATCCCTTTCCAAGAGAATCCTTAAGACATCGATATGACGTGCCTGCACAAGCTAAATGAAGTGGTGTCCGCCCGAAACCATCTCCACCTCGCTTATGCAACCCATCACCCCAATAACAACCACGGTCGCTGCCATGCCCGAGTCCTAAATCAAAGGCCAGGGAGTCTACGATTGCAAACCGAGAATCTTGCACGAGCGGAACGAAAGCTTCTCAATCGCCTCACTTCTCGCGACTCCCAAGCAATTATTGCTGAGATCGTGGCTGATTCCGGTCTCAAGTGCTCCAACAAAACCATAAAAAAACACCCCCTTCATAAGCAGGGCTGGTAGATGATGAGGCAATAACCATACTTAAGCCATCAGACGAAGATGAAAAGGAGGAATGGTACGGGGAGAGAAGGAAATGGACGAAAGAAATGGACGAAGGAGGACTGGGAGAGGGTTGTTTTTTCGGATGAGACGACAATATGGTAAGAATACGGACTCGGGTGCGGAGGAAAGCAGGGACAGAAATGGATGAGAGATATCTGGAGCTGACCTTTGCCTCCAGCCGCACGGCTGCTAGCTTCTGGGGCGCCTACACGTACGGTGCTCAATACACCTCTTGTTCATATCCGGCACCGAGAACTTCGTGAACGTACCAACCAACAAAGTCGACTTGAGATGAATGCCCAGCAATACATTCTTGAAGTTCTACTGCCCTGTCTTGTCCCGTTCTGGAAGCAGTAACATCCATCTGACAAGGTTTTAAATTAGTGGCAGATTTAAGGAGTCCTCGTCGGTCAGCTGCGACATGGCCGTTTCGGCTTGAAAATGGGATTGTGAATATGGACTGGCCATGTAACTCTGCAGGCCTGAACCTAGTCGAGAATGTTTGGTGGTCTTTGAAGACCATCCTGAAGAATAAATTTAGGGATCCCAGCAGAAGACTATATGGGAGAGAGGTAGATCTAATAAGTATTTGTTGGTCTAGTTTCTATTTTGTTGTATTTCATCCCTTCCGTTTTTTGTTTTGTTTTTGGATCCTCCTAGAAAAGGGTCAAGGTCGTGTGTGCTTTTTCATAAATGGAAGAATCATCATCTATCACTCGCAAGCGGTGGAATTTCAGTTTTTTGGTGCTATCGTTTGTGCCGCGGATATAAATTTCTCACCTCCCCTTCCATGTGTACTGTTCCATACTATCAGGAGTTTACCCTCATCCCACCATAGGGCAATTGTGGCAAATACAATGTTACGGGAATCCGAGCAGCGGACGTGGATTTTCTTGGTGGTCTCATAATCTGACACGGCGTCGGATTGGAGCATCTTTTAAGGTTATTGTGATTTTGTTCCTTCGTGATCTTCACTCCTCAACACCGCAGTTATTACACTACGTCTGTAAGTTATCGCTTCCTTGGAAATAATTGTACGCTCGGCGGCTGGCACGAATCGGGACCCCAAGAAACCGCCCATCGAAACACCACTGGTAATCTGACACACCGTTTGTGTGTCCAGGCTTTCAGTCGGCAAACGATGGGTGATTGGTTCTATATTGGCTGGTATCCTTTGGAGTGAAAAGGAAAAATAATAAAAAAAAAAAAAAAAACCGTCTTTGCAAATTACAGGTAGATGTTTTTTTTTTGGTATCAATCTCAGCGGTGCCATACGGAAATGGCATTTCTCCAATACTACTTTTTGCTCGCTTACCAAGTTACAGCAGTGTCACTTCTTTCAAGGCTGAACGCTTCATGTAGGACTCGGTTCAAATTGGCTAATCGCACAGAAATATGAAGTGGGGGAATTTACGCCGTGAAACTTGGTCCAAACAAAAATCCTACCAAGGCGACCAGATAGCTGCACATATGCAACCTCGCAGGCTGTGTATTTACCGTAGCCGACTCCTGTACTAAAGTTCAGCTCTCTGCACTTAAACCTTTATATTGCCCTGCTGGAATCCCTTTTCTAACTGTCGAACACTCTTCAGCAACAGTGAAAGCATGGCCGAAGCCTTGGGAGTCGGAGCGAGCTGCATCACCATCATAGCATTCGCTGCGCAAATATCGAAAGCGATCTACACATTATGGGGTTCCATCAGAGATGTTCCGGAAAATATCCAACGTATGTCGGAGGACTTCAAAATTCTCAAACTTTACCTGGAAAAAGTTTCGGAGGCCGAACGAGACGGAGATACAACAAACGAGGAATTGATGCCGTTTTTAGAAGACCAAATTGGGCTATTGGAAAAGGACCTCGCCGAGTTCGCAGATGTGGTCAAAAAGATGGAAAGGTCACTTAAAGGAAAGCGTTCGAAGTTTGTCGTTAAGCCCGGAGTCGCGTGGTTTCGGGGAGATGGTGAGCATGTGCAGGGGCTGTCTAGGAGGTTGGAGACGAGGATTCAGACTATGCTTGGTTTTCTCACATACTAAGATCTCAAGTTTCACTTTACGTATCTTTGCCCTGCCAGGTGTTAGCTAACCTTTTGGAAAAGCCATTTCACAAAAAAATCCGAACACGTTATTGGAGAAATCAATTCACACGCCTTGCGAACGGCGAAAGTGTTGCAACAAATGGACGGAAGTATCACTACCAAGCAAGATGTGCTCGAGATGAAAATGGTCGGAGGATTCAAGAGTTGAAGGAACAGATAACAAAAGTGATGTCGGTGCAAACACCGTTTCAGCCAGAATTCAGCCCAACGAAAACGACATTCAGGAACATAACATCAACGGTATTCTTTCGAATACAAAGCTGGTATACGTACAAACTTCCAGTGGGAGAGTTGCGAGTGAGCATAGGCGAGAAGTCGAGTAGGGCGCGCATCAATCGCGACCAAAATACTAATTATAGGCCAGAATCCGATTTCCGAGGAGAAACCATGCATGGTGTTGTGGTTGAATTCATTCCAGCACGTTGGTTGTCGGATCGAGCACTGTCGGTCTCTGTCATCAACTGCACCCGCCGGTACGGAAGCACAATCAACCTAACACGGTCGCCGCGGATCTTCTCCATCTTGCCCCGTGAGCACGAAGCATTCCGATTCGCCAAGGAGGGAAATATCAATGGATTACAACGGCTATTCAGCGAGGGTCGAGCAACTCCGAATGATAGGGACGCTAAGTCCGGCAAATCTTTACTTCATGTAAGTCCCAAAGTTATGTGAATTGGTGTAAGAATTTTCTATAAAACGGTGCCACTGCTATGAAGACGATTTTCGGAAGGTTGGGCGCGTGTTCTAATAGGTGAATCGTTTACCAATATTGGCGGAGCATGTGCTATACGTCGGTGGATTGTCTATTAGGATGCAGGCCAGTTTCCAGATTAACGTGAACGATATATTTGATTCTCGACCTGCTTTACGTAGAAGAAATTAATGAGGAATTCCTGGACACATAGTTTGCTGCCGAACTTTATGCCTCGCAAGTCGACTGGGCACGTACGCAGAGCTTTCTCATCAAACAAGGTGCTGATGTTAGTGCAGCAGACTTTAGCGGCTGGTGAGTGTGTTTTGCAGCCTGAGATGCCTTCATTTTGCTGACACAATTTGGGGAAAAGTACTCCTGCTCATTCAACCTTATACTGGCTTCCTTGGGACTGGAGCTCAGCTACAGCAATAGTACATTCCCTGGTTATACCACCTGGTTTGACGTGGCAATCAAAGACCACCGTGGGTAGAACAGCTTTGGTGCATTCCACATTCCAGTTTCTTTCATTTTATTTCCACTATGATTGCCGTTATTCCAGCCTCGGAGAACTTGTGCGATATTTAAAGGAATACATCGAATATATTCCCGATGATCTAGCCGTATCGGGAGTGGTGCTTTTTCTCGCATACTTTGAAGGATCAATTGAAGGTTCCGACTTGGAAAACCTTGTTCGAAGCTGCTTTCAATCACCACGGCATCAACGAGAGCGGGCGGATACACACACCTTCCATGATCTGCTTTGGCAAGAACTCACCTACACGGTGAAGAAACAAGATCAGATCGGCACCGGATATATGTTTCAACATATATGCATGATGTTTGGTTACGTATTTCGTCGATTCGAGAGTAATACCCAGAGGTCATGGCGAGTAGATACGTTAGTGGAACTTATCGATGTAATAGTCGAATCTGGGACTTCAAGCGGCAGATTTATCCATTCCGCACTCGGGGGATCAATGGAAGCTATAATCAATCTGGCGTCCTTCTTTGGTGCTGAGTTCGGGAAATTCAATACATTGATCGTGGAAAAGCTTTTCCATATTTATTAAAATTCGGAACCTGGTGGCCCGGGATACTCGTGGGAATTATCTGCGGATATTGAAGTAAATTCGTGCCCGACAATATGTTTAATTCAGAGGAACATATTTCTCTTTGGGGACATTACAGGTAAGGAGTGTTCATGAAAAAGAGAGGATTTGGGCCCACTCGCACAGTACCTGGAGGGGGTGATGCGAGAACGACAAATATGTGAGCCTATAAACGGTCAACGTGAACGTATATTCTCCTACAGGACCTAATATTATTCGTATTCAACCAGTAACGATCGCCTAGAAATACTCCCTTCAAAGTCCTCTCAAGACCACAGTGAATCCACCGCTTACAGCAACGCCAGGGATGGCGTGTCTGCATCCGCACCCCCACTGCAACCCACGAAATCACTTTCGGCAATGGACTATGGCAATGTCGTGTTTGGGACGTTTTGCGTTATCGAAGGCTACTTTTCTTTGGCTATCTGGAATATCTTTGGGTATATCTGGCGCAAAAGAAGGCACTCTTCGTTGAAAACTTTGCTTTTGGCTTTGGTATTCTTTGCGGTTTCATAGGTTACAATATTGGGAGAAAGTAGACCTAATAAGCATTTATTGGCCTAATTTTTTTTATTTTGTTGTATTTCAATCCTTTTATTCTTTGTTTTGTTTTTGAATCTTTTTATTATTGAGAAAGGAGATCAAGGTCATGTGTGTGGGCTGTATCATGAAGGAAAGAATCATCATCTATCACTCGCAAGCGGCAGAACTTCAGGTTTCGGGCGCTGTCGCTTGTGCCGCCTATGTATGGCCATGGGAAAAGATATAAGTTACGGCAAAGGACTCCAATGCCAGCATGATTGGTAAAAAAAAAATTGAAATACCCTGCACGTTTGAAAAAAGACTCCAATGCCAGCAACTTTTTGTGTAACGGCAAAAGCCTTGTACCAGTAGGTATTGTGACTACTTCGCCATTTTTTTTTTACGGCGAAAACTCATCGTGCCCGGAAAATATAGTCCATCATCCTGATTATTGACTTAATTTTATTGCTTACGAACACAGCTACATGAAAGTGAACATTAAAAAAAAAAAAAAAAAAACACCAGCAACTCCAGAGAATCCGCTTCAAAATTCACGTATGATGCTGGATCTGCCGTTGTATCCGTATTGACCGCAAGTTGAACAATGATGGACGGGTAGATCTGGAATCGCAGGTAGCTCCCCTACGGCTTCCTAGGCGTGCGCAATTGCGCGACTGCGTGCCTCTTCAGCCCGAACTTGCCTGACCCTTAGTCTCCCTCTTGGCTTTCGTGTGAGCAATCAACGTTAGATTTGAGGTTCGCGATGTCGACGGGATAGAGATTAGTCTCACAGGTAGCTCTCCTGGTTGCAACTGAGTACGAAGGGGGGTAAAGAAATCTTGTGATTGGAGCTGGAGAGCGTATATACATACCAATGAATACTCACATGGAATATCGTAGTCTTGAAAATCCGAGCGTCCGCACGTTCTCTCTAAAAGGCTAACTAAATAAATCTTTCCGTTTTGCTGTGTTACCTCGCCATGATTTGCATTGGTAATTCTAAAAGTGTAGCGACGAGCTCACTCGCGGTTTTCGGCGATATTGGTACAGTATTTCGTGTGGGTTTGTCCAGGGAGAGGGTTTGAAATATTGACAATGGTAGATGTTTCGGACAATTTTGTTGATGTAAGGTACTGAGGTGAGAGATGCGAGGCTTTTTTCTCTCTGGGCGCAATGAAAAATGTTTTCTCGGTAAAGAAAACGGTGGGAATAGTTATAGTAAACCTACTGGTATAAGGCTTTTGCCGTTATACAAAAAGTTGCTGGCATTGGAGTCTTTTTCCAAACGTGCAGGATATTTGAGTCTTTTTTACTAATTGTGCTGGCATTGGAGTCCTTTGCGGTATAAGTTACCCACCTCTCCTTCCATGTGTATGTACTAGTACTGTTCCATACTATCAGTGCTTTACCTTCGTCCCACCATAGAGCAATTGCGGCAAATACAATGTTACGGGAATCCGAGCAGCGGACGCGGACTTCCTTGGTGGTCCCATAGTCTGACAGTGTTGGAGATCATTCATGGCACGTACGAGAGGCTATAAAATATCGTTTAAGGATATTGTGATTTTGTTCCTCCGGTACTCGACACACTGTAGTTGTTGCATTACGTCTATAAGTTATCGCTTCTTTGGAGGTAATTGTACGCTTAGAGGCTGGCATAAATTGAAGTATTTTAAGGAATTGCCTATCGAACGTTACCGACAATCTGACTCACCATTTGTGTGTCCAGGTTTTCAATCTGTCAACGATGGGTGATTGGTTCTAACGTTATATTGGCTGGTACCCTTCGGAGTCAGAAAGAAAAAAAGGGGGGGGGAAAAAACATTTTTGCTCGCCCATTTACCGAATACTAGTACAAGAGCGTTGACTTTTTGCAAGGCTGAGCGCTTCAAGGTTCATGTATAGTACCACTCGCTTCAAATAGGCCAATCGCACCGGAATATGCAGTTAAGAAATTTACGCCTTGCAACTTGGTCCAAACGAAAATCCTACCAATGCAGCCTCTCACGCCATGTCTTTACCATGGCCAACGCCCGTTTTACAGTTCAGCTCTCTGCACCTGAACCTTTATATTCCCCTGCCGGGATCCCTCTTCTCACTGTCGAACACTCTTCAGCAACAATGAAATCATAGCCGAAGCCTTGGGAGTCGGAGCGAGCTGCATCGCCGGCATAACGCTCGCTGCGCAAATATCGAAAACGATCTATACATTATGGGGCTCCGTCAAGGATGCTCCGGAAAACATCCAGCGTATGTCGAAGGACTCTAAAACTCTCAAATTCTACTTGAAGAAAGTCTCGGAGGCCGAGCGAGACGGGGATTCAACAAACGAGGAGTTAATGCCGAGTTCGCAGATGTGGTCAAAATGATGGAAAAATCACTTAAAGGAAAGTGCTTGAAGTTTGCTGTTAAGCTTGGGGTTGCGTGGTTTTGGGGAGATGGTGAGCATATGCAGGAGCTGTCCCGGAGATTGGAGAGGAGGACTTAGACTCTACTCGATTTTCTCCTATAGTAGGATCTAAAGTCTCACTTTACTGTTAGCTCAGTGGTAGAGTATCCATGCCGTTTCAGGGTTCCTGGACTTAAACTCCAGTCCGCCTGCCTTTACGCACTTCCAATAAGTTTGAGAGTTTCGAAGCCCTCCGATATACGCTGGATTTTTTTCGGAACATCGTTGATGTAACATCATAATGTATAGATCGTTTTCGATATTTGCGCAGCGAGTGTTATGACGGCGATGCAACTCGCTCCGACTCCCAAGGCTTCGGCCATGCTTTCACTGTTGCTAAAGAGTGTTCGACGGTGAGAAGAGGGATTCCGGCAGGGGAATATAAAGGTTCAGGTGCGTGGAGCTGAATTGTAATACGGGGGTCGGCCCCGGTAAAGACGCCTGCGCGGCTACGTACATGTACATGTACATGTACATACATGTATGTGCAGCTGTGTGGTCACCTTGGTAGGATTTTTATTTGGAAAAAGTTGCTGCATATTCCCGTGAAATTTGTCTGTTTGAGCCGAATCCTTCATCAAGAGCTAAGCCTTGCAAGAAGTCGACACATGGTAAGCGAGCAGAAAGTAATAGTGGAGAAATCTCATTTTCGTAAAGCACCGCTGAGGTTGATACCAACAAGGCATCTATCTGTAAATTCCAAAGACGAGCTTCTTTTCCTTTTTCTTCCTTTTCCCTTTTTTTTCGATCCAAAGGGTACCAGCCAATATAGAACCAACCACACATCGTTATATATTTCCAAGGAATCGATAACTTATAGGCGTACTGTAACAAATGTAGTGTCGAGTAGTGGAGATCGCGAAGGAACAATCACAATATCCTTAAAAGATGTTTTCTAATCTTTCATACCTGCCGTGAATTTCTGACGCCTTGTCGGATTATGGGACCACCAAGGAGGTCCGCGTCCGCTGCTCGTATTTCCGTAACATTGTATCTACCACAATTGCTTTATGGTGGGACGATAGTAAACCCCTGATAGTATGGAATAGTATAAATGGAACGGAATGAGGGAAACCTCCCTCTTCCATGGCCATAGGCAGGCGGCACAAACGATAGCACCAGAAAATTGAAGTTCCGCCGCTTGCGAGTGATAGATAATGATTCTTCTGTTCATGATACGGCACACGTATGACCTTAACCCCTTTCCAAATAACAACAAAAAATCGAAAAAAAAAAAAAAAAAAAATAGAAAGTATGAAATACAGCAAAGTAAAAACTAAACCAACAAATGCTTATTAGATCTACCTTCTCCCGATACTGTAACCCATGAAAACATAAAAGATCATCGCAACTGCAAAGAATGCTGAAACGAGGAGTAAAGTCCTCAACGAAAAATGCCTTCTATAGCACCATATATACCCAAAGATATTCCAGATAACCAAAGAAAAGTAGCCTTCGATGAGGCAAAACGCCCCAAACACGATATTGCCGTAGTCCATTGCCGAAATTGACTTCGTGGGTTGTAGTTGGGGTGCGGACGCAGGCACGCAAAACTTGGCGTCGGGGTATGAGGTGAATTCACAGTAGTCTTCAGAGGACGTTGAAGGTGGTATTTCTGGACGTAAGCAATCGTTAGTGGTTAAATACGAGTAATATTAGGTCTTGTAGGGGAATATACTTTCGCGTTGTCCATTCCTAGGCTCGCTCACCTGTAGTTCTTGCATGGCCTTCTCCAGGTAGTGTGCGAGTGACTCCAATTTCCCACTTTCCCATAACCATTCGAATTTGGAAGCTCTATAACACCGATAAGCGACATCCAAATTTGCCACAAATAATCGTATTATTTGCTGTTGATTGTTCCTAATATCCACAGATAATTCCCACGAAAAATCTGGGTCAGCGGGTTCCGAACTTTTGTAAATATGGAAAAGTTTTTCCACGATCAATATATTGAGTTTCCCGAACTCAGTGTTAAGCCCGGACGTCAGATTGATTATGATTCGCAGTGATATCACGAGCGCGGAATGAATAAATCTGCCGCTTGAAGTCCCATTTTCGACTATTAAATCGAGAAGTTCCACTAACTTCTCTACTCGCCATGACCTTTGAGGATTTCTCTTAAATCGACGGAATACGTCACCGAACATCACGCATATATGTTGGATCATATATCCGGTGCCAATCTGATCTAGTTTCCTCACCGTGTAGGTGAGTTCTTGCCAAAGCAGATCATGGAAGGTGTGTGTATCCGTCCGCCCTCGTTGATGTCGCGGCGATTGAAAGCAGCTTCGAACAAAGCTTTCCAAGTTGGAACCTTCAATTGATCCTTCAAAGTATGCGAGAGAAAGCACCACTCCCGATACGGTTAGATCACCGGGAATATACTCTTTGTATCCCTCTAAACATCGCACAATTTCCCCGAGGCTGCAACTACAGTTATACCACTTGGAATAAATTGAAAGAAACTGGAAGGTGAAATGTGCTAAAGCTGTTCTGCCACGGTGACCTTTTGCTATAACAATGGGAAGTACCAATTGATCATGGTGCCCAGATATGAGCCAATGAGCTGCAGTACTTTCCCCCAAATTATGTCAGCAAAGTGAAGGTGCCTCAGTCCGCGAAACACACTAACCAGCCGCTAAAGTCTGTTGCGCTAACATCAGCACCTTCGCTCATGAGAAATCTCTGCGTACGTGCCCAGTCGACTTGTGGGGTGGAGGGCTCGGTAGCAAACTATGTGTCCGAGAATATCTCATTGATTTCTTCTACGCATAACAGGTCGAGAATTAAATATATCATATACGTTAATCTGGAAACTGGCCCGCATTCTAATAGATAATCCACCAACGGATAGCACATATTCCGTCAATATTGGTAAACGATTTCTCTATTGCAAAATGCGCGCAAACTTCCGAAAAACGTCTTGATAACAGTGGTACCGTTCCACTGAAAATTCTTGCAACAATTCACATGGTTTTGGAACTTACATGAAGTAGAGATTTGCCGGATTCAGCGTCCCTATCATTCGGAGTTGCTCGACCATCGCTGAATAGCTGTTGTAATCCACTGATATTCCCTTCCTTGGCAAAACGAAATGCTTCGTGCTTAGGGGGCAAGATGGAGAAGATCCGCAGCGACCGCGTTAAGTTGATCGTGCTTCCGTACCGGCGGGTACAGTTGATGACAGAGGCCGACAGTGCTCGATCCGACAACCAACGTGCTAGAATAAATTCAACCACAACACCATGCATGGTTTCTCCTTGGAAATCGGATTTTGATCTATAATCACTATTTTGGTTGCGATTTGTGCACGCCCTACTCGACTCCTCGCCTATACTCACACGCAACTCTCCTATTGGAAGTTTGTACGTATACCAGCTGTGTATTCGAAGATATACCGTTGATATGTTCTCGAATGTCGATACCGCTAGGTTTGATTCTGGCTGTACCGTTGTTTGCATCGACATCACTTTTGTTATATGTTCCTCCAATTCGACTTTCATCTCGAGCACATCTTGCTTGGTAGTGATCCTTCCGCTTATTTGTTGCAGCACTTCTGCCATTTGTTGCACTGCTTCCGCCGTTGGCAAAGTGTGTGAATGGATTTTTTCAATACGTGTTCGGATTTTCTTGTGAAATGGCTTTTCCAAAAGTGAGGGTTAGCTAACGCCTGGCGTGGCAAAGATAAGTAAAATGAGACTTTGGATCCTACTATGTGAGAAAATCTAGCAGAGTCTGAGTCCTCCTCTCCAAACTACTAGATAGCTCCTGCACATGCTTGCCATCTCCCCGAAACCACACGACTCCGGGCTTGATGGCCAACTTCGAGCGCTTTCCTTTAAGTGACTTTTCCATCTTTTTGACCACATTTGCGAACTCGGTGAGGTCCTTTTCCAACAACCCAAGTTGGTTTTCCAAAAACGGCATCAACCCCTCGTTTGTTGTATCCCCATCGCGCTCAGCCTCGGAAACTTTCTCTAGGTAGAATTTGAGAGTTTTAAAGTTCTCCGACATACGCTGGATGTTTTCCGGAGCATCTTTGATGGAACCCCATAATGTATAGATCGTTTTCGATATTTGCGCAGCGAGTGTTATGACGGCGATGCAGCTCGCTCTCACTCCCAAGGCTTCGGCCATGTTTTCACTGTTGCTGAACAGTGTTCTACGATGAGAAGAGGGATTCCGGCAGTTGGAGTATAAAGGTTCAAGTGTAGAGAGCTGAAATGTAATACAGGCGTTCGCTACGGTAAATACACAGCCTTCGAGGCTGCATATGTGCAGCTATCTGGTCGCCTTGGCAGGATTTTTGTTTGGATCGTCTTTACCGCATATCCCGCGCGATTGGCCTACTCAAACCGAGTGCTACACGAAGCGCTCAGCCTTGCAACAAGCCGACACAGCTGTGCTTGGTAAGCGAGCAATAAGTAGTAATGGGGGAATGCCATTTCCATATGGCACCGCTGAGGTTGATACAAAAAAAGCATCTATCTCTAATTTGCAAAGACGAGTTCTTCCAC
>JABYPW010000718.1:0-21557 GCA_016880775.1 Phymatotrichopsis omnivora
CTAGGGGGATCACGGTCTTTAGGGAAAATGGGGGTGGAGGTAAAGGGGGGACACGGGGGAGGGGGGGCGGGGGTGTGGCGACGATGCGACATCGCTTAAAGGTTGGAGATAGAAATAGCGAAAACGTTGCGATTTCAAAAAGTAGAATTGAGAAGGTTGAGAAGCCTTGGAACATGAAGCGACTTATCTTGTCCTCCCTCGGATCACTGATGTATGGACGGGGCGTCGCACTCAATTAAGAGCATATGACATAGTCGCATAACACAGGAGCGATCTCGCTAAGCGCCTTCAGGGTAACCCTTCATACGGCCGGAACATGAAGCGACTTATCTTGTCCTCCCTCGGATGAACATGAAGATGATGATGATGATGATATTTCAGTTCAATTCAGTAACTACTCTACTTCTTCTAAAGCTACCCGGGCCGTCCGCATGCAGTCCACGACTATGGCGTATCCCCCGTTCTCCCCCAACCGAACCGAAAAAAGGAAAAGACAAAGGAAAGAAGTATCACAATCTAACCATACAATCGGGTGCGCCCCATCGCAGGACAAAGCAGAAAAAATCAAACAAGAAACGGCGAAGACCCTCCTACTCCTCTCCGGTGAGGTGAACCTTACAACAACCGGTAGACTACGAGGCGAAAGTATGTACAAATCATATGGGGAAAAGGAAATACAAAAAGAAAAGACCAGAAAAACCCAACACAAAGAAACGGTTACCGAGCTAACTAAGATAACTGTCCTTAAAAGAAAGAAGAAAGGCCGGGGGGGGAATCTAAGATTCTATCGACTCAGCAGCGGCGGTGTGAAGGTCGTCTACCCTTTGGTTCCTCTGGGCCAAGGCTCGGAGGTAGTCAGGGCAGGCAGGGTTATTGGTGGGGTGGGGGGCGAGGCAGTTGGCGCATTTGAATACCGTGTGATCGCAAACCCTACCTTTGCGTTTACATTCTGTGTTGCCACAGGAATGTTCGGAGAGAGTGTGGGGGCCGGCACGAAGGCGGCATTGTGGGGAGAATGTGCACCAGAGCTGGTGGTGGCCGTAGCGACAGCAGCGTGCACATTGGGTAGCATAGGAAAAGGATAGGTATTGTTCGGTCCTACGTACCTTATTAAGGATGGACAGTCCCTGGGAGATGTGGTAGTGGTTATTGTTGACGATGATGGTAATAACCAGAGAGGAGGAGGTCTTGCCGACGAGCTTGTCCTTAGACGCTAGCCAGCGCGGGGTTTAGGCGAGGAGGACTCCGTGGTTGTACGTCTCAATCTCATTTCTGAAAGTGGTCATGTACTCGACCTCGGAGGTGTTGGGGATGGGGGTTGGCACATTGTGCACGATATACTTCTTGTGAAGGAAGTTTCGGCGCAGGCCGGTGGTGTTGGGGAAGTGCTTGCGAACAGCTTCTTCGATGGTCGCTTTGTATGCTAGCACTTGTTGGGCGGTGGTGTTCTCCATAACAGAGAGGAAGACATTACGGGGGCCGGCCTATCGGACGGCGTGGATGTGGCAGGCAGAGGGGGCCTTTTTGTCGACGAGCGCTTTGTTGACGTCGTTGCGGATGGTGAGGGGGTTAAAGGAGGGGATATCTCCTTCCAGGTTGACAATGATCTCTCTCTCCCTCTTGGACAGATACTTTGGAGGGGGAGGACTATTAGTGGGGGGTGGTGCGGCCGAAGCCTTACCTTTGTTCTTGCGAACAACCTGAGCCCAGGTGTTCTCAGCAGTGGGAGCGGGCGCAATGGCCGGAGGTGGGGTGGGCAGTGTTGAAGCGAGCTTCTTGATCGCTATGGCAGTTCTGGTTGTTTCCGACCGTATTTTTTTGATAGAATTGGAGAGAACTTGGTCGGCGGGGGCGGGGGCTACACTAGCCGAGGCATGGGCAGATGCGGAGTAGGTGATGGTGGCCTCGAGGTCATCGAAACGTTGTTCGATGGCTTGTTGGCCAGCTTGGAGGGTCGAAACAGCTTCTTGGATCTTGCCAATAGACTGTACAAGTGAGGGCAGGGTGCGGTTGAAAAATTCCAGCTGGGATGAGAGGAGTACTTTATCGAGGACTGGATTCTTCTCCCAAGATAAGCTGGGCTATTCTTCTATGGCCTATGCAATAGCGAGGGAAATGCGATCTCTGCAAAATTCATTGAGAGTTTGAACGGCGGCTTTCGCTTGGTCTTGTTGAGCTTGGGGGTAGGAAGAAAGGGGGGGACTTTGACTTTGATTTCGTCTTGACATGGTCGTGACGAAGGAGCGTGAATACTAATAGCTGAGAACTAAAAGTTATGGTGTAGTTTGAAGATGCAAACGAGCCTGGATGAATATGAAGTGACCATGGGGGGGAGGTAATTCATTTTTATTCTTTATGGTCGCATAAGCGACCATCTACAAAAGAACATCCTCGTACAGCTATGGAAAGCTATCAAGTAATAAGAAAACATCTCCTCCAAAAAACACAGAAAAGTAGCGTAAAAACAAACTAACATAAGTGGAAAAGAGTCCGCAAAGTCAAATCCAAATCACCATAAGAAGGGGCTAATTCCTCCGCAAGAAAATCCGACACATCAGACAAACTACTAGAGGGAATAAGGAAAGTAGAGGGGGGGGTAGCTGATCTGTCAAAGGGAGCCACCTCCGTGAAAGGTTTCCAATCCAAGAAATATCTATACAGCCCGCATGTAGAACACGGGCTAGGCGGTACTGGGGACGGGGTACAAGATGGGGGTCTATTAGGCACAGATCGAACAGGTATGGCCACATGGTACTCATATGCGTGGGTCCTTGTTGGTATCCCGGTTTTTGTTTTCGATATATACGTCACTATCTGTTTCGTTTCTTCTCCTGAGCGGAACATAGCTTCCAGGTCACGGGGCTTGGGTATGTACTTTTCGCGCGCTTCTGTCCTTGCTGGGCACTCTAGGATCGCATGTTGTATGGTTTCGTAGTACTGGTGGCAGTGTGTGCAGAGGTGATCATTATATCCCCATGAGGTGTGCGCAGAGAGATGCGACTTTCGAGACCTCATCTGGAATATTCGGCTTGCTATTTCGATCGGCAATCTGAAGATTTGGTTTTCGCCAAGGGACACTTCTTCTTCGTCTCTTGACTTTTTGGCTGTTGTTGTTTTCCACCGTTCGATTAGTTTTTCTTTTATTTTTCCCTCCAAGGTCTCCACAGGGTATAAGGACAGGGTGACCTCGCCAGCTTTGATGACTCCATGGAATCGCATTCCGGTTTCCAGGTATGGGAGGATACTGCGCAGGATTTTGTCAACATGGACTGGTGGGGAGCTTCCGGGTTTGTGTATGTTGGGGGCGTTCCACTTTTGGATGTATAGACCTTTCTTTTTTGCTCCAATCGTTCTCCTTTTCAGATAGCTGCGGTAGGTGTCTTTCGGGTTTCTTGTGGTGAGGGCTGGGTATGTGTCCGTAGTACTGACGGAAGGTAGTGATAGCGGTAAGAGAAGGAACTAGTGTAGAACGAAGGGTAGAGGGAGTAGGAAGGCTAGGAACTTAGATCGTAGCGCGCTGGACGGGGCACAGAGTAGATTGGGCTTTTTTCTCTTTTCTTTTTTCCTTTTCGCTTCTCCTTCTTCTTCTTTTGTTTTTTCCTATATCTTTACGGCACGAGTAGGCGGAGGATCATCCTGTTTTCACCGGTTATGTTCTTGCTTTTAATTAAGTGTAAACGCCCCGCTGGAGGAAATGGGATGTAAAATAACAATAATGGGAAAATCATATAAGTCCGTAGTACTGACGCGATCGGGTGCTCCGGGTCAGTGACGGTCGACACTCTTAGGACGTATTTTTCCCTTAGATACTTGATCCAGATTTTTGGTGGGGGTATTTTTGCCTAGGCTAGTACTTGGTGCGCGTTTGTATTTCGGAAGTGTCCGGTTACCCATCTTGCCATTTTACTGAACTGGGCGTTGAGGAGTTTGATTGTCGTTTGGTCTTGCTCGAAGATAGTTGCTCCGTATGTCATTTGCGCTATTAGCATTCCCATTACAAGGCGTCTTCGGTTATGTGGGGTCAGTCCTTTGTGCTTTGTGTTGTCCCTTCTGATGAGCGCGAACTGTTTCATTGCATGTACGATGCGGATTTCGTAGTGGGCGTGCGGGGTTCGCTTAGTGGACGCGAAATATCCTAGGTATCGCGCTATCCATTTGGGCGTTATCTGCACTCCTCCTATTTCTACTGGTTGTTTCTCATCTTCTGGTGTGCTTTCATGATGTACTTCCCAGTGTATTAGGTCTGTCTTGGGTGCGGAGAACTTTATTTTCATCGGTCTTGCTTTGGTTTCTAGCTGCTCGAACTCTTTCCGGATTTTGCCGTTATTCTCTTTTCTGTTTTTGGAATAGACTGTGACCGCAAAATCATCGATGAAGGATCCCTTGCTTTGTGGTTCTTAACACTCGTGTAGTGGGGCGACGTATATGACGAATAGTAGCGGGGAGATTGGTGAGCCTTGTGGGGTTCCCGATTTTACGTGGTGTAGGGTCTCTGTTGCTCCTGGGAAGACCATCTGCATGGTTCTATTACTCATGAACGACAGTATCCAGTTGGTGAGATATTCTGGGGTGTTCCCGTTTTCGAGTCTTTTTTTGAGTTCAGCTTGTTCCATGTTGTCAAAGGCTCCCGTGATATCGAAGAAACCTGTGCTCACTTTGAATCCTGCTTTCTGAAGGCAATCTATTTCGTTGAAGAGCCGATTCGCTGCGTCTGCTGTGCCTCTTTGTTTTATGGCTCCGTACTGGTATGGCGATATCATTTTGTTTTGTATTGCATGGGCGTATAGTCTATCGTGGGCGACCTTTTCGACTATTTTTGAGAGCGTGTTGAGTGGGGCTATGACTCTGTATGATTTGACTAGTCCGTAGTCTTCTTTGCCTGGTTTTGGTATGAGCACTCCCAGTGCTTCTTTGAGGTTTTCTGGGTGGTATCCGTGGCCAAGTATTTCGTTGATGATTCCTTTGATAATGTGCGGTGCTCCTTTTGCTACCTGCTTCCAGACTGGGTACGGGATGGTGTCCTTCCCTGGGGCTGTGTTCCTGGTTTTCTGAAGGGCTTCTTGGATCTCACCTTCCATTACCTCTGGCATCTCGGGGTGCCATACAGGTTTGGGAGGGTCTGGCTGTGGTTTAGGGGGGAAAAGTTGCTTTATCAGTTGTGCTTCGTACTGCTCTGCCGTTCCAGCTGCAATTGCTGGTTTGTGATCTCTCGAGGTTTTCATCCTTACTGACTTGTAGTTCCAGAGGTCCTGGTCACTTGCGTTCTCCACCCACTGGTTCCAATATCGGTCTTTGGCAGCCTGGATTAATTGGAAGTACTTATTTCGAGCCATATTCCGGTTTTCTCTGGTTGTTCTTCCATGCTTGTATCTCCATGCTTCTCACTTAAACACATTTCGTTCGATTGTGATTTCAGTGTTCCACCATGGCTTGGAGTACTTTGTGACGTTTTTCTTCGGCACTGCGTCGTATAGGGTTTTCGCGACTTGGTGTATTGTTTTTTGGATCCATTGTTGGAAGTCTCCTTGTTGGTCCCATTCCATTACAATTCCTTCCAGTTAGTGATACACCGGATCCACATTATCTTTATCATAGGTGGGAAAAAGCTTCCAGTTTGGTGCCAGTTTTTCCTGCTCAGTGTCCTGTAGGTGGAGTTCGATTGCTACCGGGAAATGGTCGCTTCCTACGTCTTTTCCTACTGATGGTGGGGTGAGCCGTTCGTATGTGTTCGTGCTTGCGAATATGAGATCGATTACTCCGTCTTGTCTTCCTCTTGGGTCCTGTCTGGTGGTTTCTCCTGGTATATTGGTGCAGACATGTCCCATATTCGTTGCTGCTTCCAGTAGCCTTTGTCCTTCCTGAAGTTTGTGCCACATATACGCTCTAAACGGGCTCCAGTGCAGGTGATGTGTGTTGAAGTCTCCGAGTATAATCCTGTGGCCCGTATGTTTCCAGAATACCTGTGTTATGATTTCTGTTCGATCTGTGCCTTTTGGGTGTACGTAAACTGCAAAAAAGGAAAAAGAAAAAGAAAAACTCTTCAACTTGAAACTCAATGCCACCACGTCTGGGTCCTGAATCCTGGGTATAGGAAACAAGGAAAAACACTCCGCTATCCACTTTTCAACATAAATAACTATTCCATATTGTATTCTTCCATCTCTTTTGTTCTGGGGCACTACTGTCTCATATCGTTTTGCTTTCATCGGGTTTCCTTGGTGCAGGTATGGGTGTTGGATGGCTATGATTTGTGATGGGGTTTTTTGATTTTGCATGTAGTTGATGAACACTCTGTTGTTTCCTGTGCAGTTGAGTGTCACCATTTTGAGGGTTTTTGTGGTTCGTGGGATGCTTTTGGTCATCCCTTTGTTGTTGCCTTGTGTTGTCATTTTATTCGTTTTCTTGCGCTTCTCATTGGAGACGTTCCGCCCTGCGCTGTTGGATCATCTCTTCAAATTGTTGGAATTTTTCTTTTCTGGCAGGGCAATCGGGGAAATTTGCTGCGTGGTTGTTTTGGCAATTGATGCACTTTGCAACCTCCCTTGCACAGTATCTCCATAATTTATGTTCTCTTTCTGGTCATCTGGGGCACGGGGTCGAATGTTTCTGGGTTTCAGATGTGTGGGGATGGTTTCTAGTATCATGTGCTTGCGCACAGATGGCGCGCATTTGAGTTGGTTCTTGGCATGCTGCTCTAGGGTGTCCCAATCTCCAACACTTGTTGCATTGCGTGTACGGCATCGACGAGTGGAGCAGTTCGGTTTTTCTTCTTCGGTTGTACAATAATGTTCCCGAAGGGGTGTGGATCTTTTTGATTTCGGATGGATGGGCTTCGACTATGATGGAGCAATAGGGCTTTTCTTGTCCATCTTTCGGTTTGACTAATCTTGTGCTCGCAATCTAAACTCCCGTGGTGGCCAGGATCTGTCCTGACACTTCTTCGTGGAGGTCTGTTCCTAGTCCTGTACCAGGGAGGGCAAACCTTGAGATGCCATGGATCATGATGCCAGCTGTGACTGGTGCGAATTTGAGCGTTTTGAATTGTGTCGTTAGGATTCCACTTACTGCATTCTGAATGATGATCGAGTATGGCTTGTAGAAGTCGGCGGTCAGGTGTGGTGGGGTGTACATCGTGACGGTGCCCATTTCGTTGATTGTGATGGCTTCCAGCATTGCATCTTTGGGGGATAGTGCCGCTTCATCCCTGAGCCGTATAGCGAGTTGGTATGCTAGCCTTTCCGCTAGGATAGCTCGGTCTTTGATTTATCCGGGTTCAGTCTTTTGGAGGTACATTCGTCGTTCTGCTCGTTGGTGCTTTTTCGGAAGTTGTTGGTGGCGTTCGGTGTTGGTTTCAGTGTTGGTTTCTTTTTTCTTTTTATTAGTGTTAGTTGATGGGTTGCCTGGGCTTGCCTCCTGGTCCTTTGCTTTCTTTCCTTTGCCTCTTTCTTTTCCCATCTCCTTATTCTGTTCATTGTCTTGTTGCTTGGAACTTTGTGTGGCCTGTGCATATGATCTGGATTAGACTGTGGCGGCCGCGCTCTGGGCTGCTTGTTGGATCTGTTTCATTCTTTTTTCCAGTTCTTCCACTTGTCGTCCAAGTTTGAGGTTGGCGTCTTGTAGGTTGATGAGGAATCTGGATTGATTGTCGATTTTGTTGCACAATGCAGTGAACACATCGGCAATGAACATGCCAAGCAGTGCAGTTTTCGTGGGTTCTCCCGTTAGACCTTGTTGTTCGCTTAGTAGTTCCACAAAGGCTTGTGTTCTGTTGGTAGACCCTGTGAGCTCCTCTAGCGCCTGTAGTGGA
The DNA here is from genome assembly GCA_016880775.1 of Phymatotrichopsis omnivora. NCBI lineage: Eukaryota > Fungi > Ascomycota > Pezizomycetes > Pezizales > Rhizinaceae > Phymatotrichopsis > Phymatotrichopsis omnivora. The sequence continues at coordinate 7,808 of JABYPW010000718.1, forward strand.
TTTTCGGTGATTTGGCTTGGGGCTGGGGTCTGGGAGGGCCCTGGGGCTGATCTCTTTAGTTTTCTGGGGGTGGCATCGACGTCCGTCATTTCTTTGTCATTTCCTTTGAATTGTTCATCCGTAGTGAGGAAATCTCCGTCGTTAGTGTACTGCGTGGCTGGGGCATCCTCATCCCATGATCCGATATCCCTGCCTCCGAACGCACTTTCTGGGGCAAAGGTGGCTTGTGGATGTGGGGTGGTGGTACGCGAGGGTGTTGGGGAGGCATGTTGACTAATGTTGGCAGGGTTTCTGAAGAGCGGTTGAGCGACTTGACTTTGTATTACTTGTGTTGGGGGAATTTGGGAGCGTCCCTCGATCTGCCATTCGTGCGCGGGCAGGATTTGGTACGGCTGGGCTGAGTTCTTAGGGATAGTGTGATGGGTTGAGGTGTTCGACGGTGTTGGGGCCCTTGTGGGGGTGACCGGTTGTTGCTGGGATGTAGACATATTTGTAACCGTGCAAGCGAGGCTAGGTCTTGCACGTTGTCATGATGTCTCCCACACTGGGTTTATTGATCAGGCTATAATGGCACCAGAGCACACTACGGTGGTGATGCGGGACTAGGAACCTGTCGGTATGTGCCTAGGTAAGGATAGTCCCCTGTGGAGCGAGCTCTATCCGAGCGCCTATCCCCTGGGTAACGAGGCTAAGGTATTCTAGGTCGTTGTTTTTTGCCGAGCAGTTTTTATGACGATGAAAAGTGATAAAAGAAGAGCGTGAAAGAGGAGCAGGAAAGGGTAGAATGTAGGGGGGGGTTTGAAGAGTCTGAGAAGCCTGGAACATGAAGCGACTTATCTTGTCCTCCCTCGGATCACTGATGTATGGACGGGGCGTCGCACTCAATTAAGAGCATATGACATAGTCGTATAACACAGGAGCGATCTCGCTAAGCGCTGTCAGGGTAACCCTTCATACAGCCAGAACATGAAGATGATGATGATGATGATTTTTCATTCTTCATTTTACTAAACTACTCTTCGCAGTTAACAAAAGAATCTACATAAAGTCCCTGACTATGGCGTACCCAAAAGAAGATAAAGAAACAAACTAAAGGAACCACCTGTTCAAACAAATATCCGAAAAAACCGTCAAAGCCAAACGTTCAGAAAAAGCAGGTACCGTCGTTTCCTCTTCCGCGAATCCACCATCACTGGACAAAGGAGATAAGGAAATAGGAGAGATCTACAAAGGAGAAGGAGCCGATGGTCCCTCAGCTGGATCGTCTCCTGTAAAATTCTCGTCTAACCAAAAAACTGTATGCGCCCACGGTTCACAAGAACTACATCTACTGGGGGGCTTAGGAGAGGACAGGGGGGTAAAAGACTTTCGTTCACGGGCTGGGACACTTACTTGCACTTGGAACTTGTACTGGTTATGGTTGTTGGGTCGCCCGGTTTTGGTTTCCTTTATGTAGTCCGCGAGTTTTTGAAGCAGTGATGGGCTGTTGAATATTAGCGTTAAGGAGGGGTTTCCGGGGAGGTGCCGTTCTCTTTCGAGGATCCTCTCTTTGCACTTTCTGATCGCATGTTCAATTATCTCTGGTTCGAGATGGCATCTGGGGCAATTGGCTGTTCCCTCACGCCATGGGAGATAGGATGAGAGGTGTAAACTTCCGGACCTCATCTGGAAGATGGTTCGACTTATGCTTCTGGGCAGCTGAAAAGTGGAGTCCTTGTGGAAGGAGGGGTAGCAGATGTACCCTTTCGCGTCCGTGGCTTGTTCCTTCCATTCGTTTATTAGGTTTGTTTTGATCGTTCGGAGTGCTCTTTCTTTGGAGCTGAGGGATGGGGTTTTCTCGGCGACTGTGATGGTGAAGTGATTCCAGACGGTGTCCCGTTCTATTAGGGTCTTGAGGGCTCTTGCTAGTTTGTCTATATGCGGGGGGGCGAGCGCGTTGGAGTTCTTGGCTTTCGAGTTCCAGTGCAGTACTTGTGTTCCGTATGTCTTGCCTTTGATCATTTTGCTACCCATTAGTGGTCTGGCGGTGTTGTGGTCTCGACTTTTTTCCCAGAGAGGGAAAGATTCTGGCATTGCTGCTGTAACTGGGTGTTCGACAGGGAGCGTTGCGATCCTTATAGCGTATCTGAGCTAGATGTATTTGCAAAGTAGGTCTGGGGGGGGGATTCTGGCTAGGCTTCTGAGAGGTCCTATGGGAGTGGTGCTGAAACATCCGGTGATCCATCTTACTAACTAGTTAAAGAGGGTTCCGAGTTTGTTTGCTGTTGTTGTATCTGGCTGGAAGACCGCAGCCCTGAACGTGACTTTTGGGATCATGATGGACATGACCAACTTTCTTGCATTGTGCCCGGTGAGCCCTCTCCCTTGGCCAACTAGTCCTTGAATCATTCTCCATAGTCCTAGGGTTCCAGAGATTCTCTGTGCGAAGTGTGCTGAGGGTTTCCGTTTTCTGTCTGTGAAGGATCCAAGGTAGCGTGCTAATTGTTTGGGTGTGATCGGGGTGTTTCCGAACTGAATTGGTTCCTAGTCTTCTGGAGAGTCGTTTTCGTTCATCGTTTGCCAATGGATTAGATCGGTTTTTTCATGGGAGAAGAGTATGTCTAGTGCTGACCCTTTGGTTTCGATTTTTTGGAACCTATGCTGGATTTTGGGAGTATTAGATGCCCTTTTTTTGGAGTATACCGTAACCGAGATGTCATCTGCGTAGCTCTTGATGAGATGCAGCTCTTCTACATCATGTATAGGCTTGATGTAGATTACGAACAGGAGGGGGGAGAGCGGAGATCCTTGTGGTGTGCCCACTTGTATCTTGAAGAAGTGATCTGGGGCGCCTTTGTATTGTAGCTTGATGGTTCTTTGTGAAAGGAAAGACATGATCCAGTGTACCATGTAGTCTGGGGTTTCGCCTTCTTGTAATCTGTCCTGAAGCTTTTTCCAAGTCATGTTGTCGAAAGCTCCTTTTATATCGAAGAAACCGGTAGTGACCTTGTATCTAGCTTTTTGTAGTATGTCGATTTCGTGGAAGAGTCTTGTAAGTGCGTTGTCCGTCCCTCTATTTCTGACCATTCCGTACTGGTATTTAGAGATCATGTTGTGGGCGAGGGCGTGTTCGGTCAGCCTTTCGTTGACTATTTTTTCGAGGATCTTAGAGAGGGTGTTGGCTAGGTTGATGATCCTATAGGCTTTTATGACATCGTAGTTGTCCTTGTTTAGTTTGGGGATAATGACTCCTAGGCTTTCCTTTAGGTTCGCTGGGAGAACGCCATGCTAGAGCATTATGGTGAGGAGGGTAGCGATGATGTGTGGACACTGACGATTGACTTACTTCCAGACGCTTTATGGGACTGTATCTGGTCCTGGTGCGCTTTTGTTCTTGGTTTTGTGTAGCGCTTTTCTGATCTCTTCGCTCATTACTGGAGGGGCTTCTGGGTACATTTCGGGCTGTGGTGGTTCCACCTGAGGTCTGCTGGGAAACATTCCACTGATGATCTTTCGGGCATACTCTTTGGCATTCAGTGCTTCTATGCTTGGCATCCTATCTTCTCGGGGTTTGGTTTTCAGTCAGCTGACTTTCCAGATTTCTTCTTCATCTGCACTCTCGATCCAGCGGTTCCAGTGTGCATCTTTGCTGTTCTTTATGGCCTCATAGTACTGGTTTCTGGCTAGGTTGCAAGCTCCCAGTGATGCGTGCTTGTGCTTGTACTTCCTTGCGACTGAGTTGAATAGTTTTCGCATTTGGCTAAGCTCTGGGTTCCACCATGGCTTGCTATACGAAGTGATTTTTTTGATCGGGACACTTCTTATGATTATTGCGTATAGCTGAAAGAGTTTTTTGTGTAACCATGGTTCAACTGGTTCGCTTGAGGGTTCGTAGTCGAGGTCCATTTAGTTTAGTTCTTCTCTTAGCACTGATGGTTCTGACTCTTCTGGTATGTGAAAGCTCTTCCAATCTGGGTAGGTTCTCTGGGTGACTTCTTTTGAGAGCGAGGTTTGGAGGGATACTGGTCTGTGATCGTTTCCATGGTCGGCTTGGACTTGGACAGTTCTGGCCTCTTGGAGTCCTTTCGTGTTTGTCCACCATAGATCTAGGACTCCGCTTTATCTACCGGTAGGGTCCATTCTGGTGAAATCTCCTGGTTCGTTTAGAAGGGTGTATTAGTTGGTCATTGCTTGCTCCACTAGTTAGTTTGCTTGCCAAAATTGCTTCCTGTCATGCGTCCGGAATGGTTCCCATAAGGGGTGGTGTAGGTTAAAATCTCCTCCAATGATCCGGCTTCTGGTTTGTTCTCTAAAGATGTGTTCCCAGTACAAGTCCAGTGCAAGTTCTGTGCCCCATGGCCTGTTGTACAAAGCAAAAAATTGAAAGTTGTGCCCTGAAACGTTATGACGAAACTCCAATGCCACCAAATTTGGCGAAGAGAAAGGGACGGGAACAGGGAAAACAGAATACTCATTTAGAAAAACTTCCTCCACATAGACTACCACTCCTATTTTTCCCCCTTGCCCTTTTGGCAGAAAGGTCTTGTATCCTTTACTTTTCATTGGTTTGTTTTTGTATAGAAAGGGTTCTTGGATGGCGATTATCGTGTTCAGTTTGTTGGCATTTTGTTGCATGAAATGTATGAAGGTTCTGTTGCTCTTTTGGACGTTGAATGTTATGAAGATAGGTTTATCGATTTTTCTCGGTTTTCGTTCTTTTTTGGGGGTGTTGTGTTGCTCGCTATTTGCCATTTTAATTGCTTATTGATGGGCCTGCCACAGCTTGTTGTTTTGCTTGTCTCATTTGTATCATTTGTACGTTGTGTTCTCGGTAAGCTCCAGTCCTGGCGTCGCATCCGGGCCAATCTGCAGCATGTTCTTCTCCGCAATTTAAACACTTCGGGTGTGCATGCATACGGTACTTTCCTGATTTTTCTTCTTTTGAGCTGGGGCCGTTGCAAATTACGTCCTTGTCGATCTTGCATGCTCTTGGGTGGTCTTTGTAGGTGTGATCGATTGATCCGCAAAGTCGGCATACGTCTGTGGGGAACCTGCAGCCGGATCTATGATGTCCGAGTTTCCAGCATTTGGTGTATTGAGTGAAGGGCGTGGCGGAAAACATCAATTCAGCTTTTCTGAACCTGTTGAAGAGGAAGACTTCTCCTCTACTATTTTTGAGTTGTCTAAGGCAGTCGGGTGTAATCTCCACGGCAATTGAACAGCACGGTTTTGGCTCTCCCTTGGGTTTGATTATTCTGACGCTGGAGATTTGGACTCCGGTGCTGTCGTATATCTGATCTCCTACTAATTCGTGTTGGTCCACTGGGTCTTCAGGGAGCAGCTGTCCAGGGATTCCGTGTATCATGACATTGGAGTTAACTGGGGCATATCTGACTGGTTGAAATTTGTGGTCGTTTTTGGGGATCTTTGTCTTAGGGTCCTTGATGATGTTCTTTTCGAAGTGCTTTTCAACCGCTTCGTAGATCGCTGCATTGAAAGGGGAGTACTCTACTGCTTTCTTGTGTGGGGGGGCGACCAGGGAGATCGTTCCTCTGACGTTGATGGAGGCTTGGAGCATTCGGTCCATGGTTTTGCCCTGTTTTTCGAGGGCTCGTGCAATTGCATTTGGAAGGGTTGCAATTATGTAGTCTTTTTCTTCCACATCTTCGATTTTTTCTTTTAGGAGGTACATTCTTCTTTCGGCGAAAGGGAGCCTTGTGGTCTGGGGTTTGTTGTTGTTTCCTTCGTCGTCTGTTTTCTTGTTTTTCTTCTCTTCATTGTTGTTTTTCTTGTTGGTGGTCTCCGTTTTGCTTGAGGCGGCCTCCGCGTAGGATTTCTTCTTATCTTTTGGTTCTGGGGGGTTATTCTTCTGGGTGTTGCTTAGGGGGTGTCTCATCAAAAGATCTGTCATTTCTCCCATTGGGGGTTTGGGTCCAGATTTTTGTGCAATCATTCTGTCGAGTCGAAGTTTGCTAACTTGTTCTTCTAGTTGTTCGTTCATTTTCTTGACGTTTGTCATTTCTTCATTTAGTGCTTCGAATTTGGCTTGCATAAATTTGGTCATTCCATCGAAAGATGCTATAAGAGCTTGCATTAGGACGGCTTCGGTTGTTGGGATGTTGGTGTTGGCGTGGACAGAGTTTGCTAGGTTGATCACAAGTCCTCCAATTGAAGGATTTCCAGTGATGTCGGCTATTTTCTCCTAGGCTGGTTTGTCTGCCCATGTGTTCATGGCTTGTGTGAGGGGGTTGTTGAGTGGGGGGGTTGGTTCCTGAGGAAGGGGTTCTCTGCTTTTTCCTTTGTTCTTTTTCGGGGTTACGTGTGGGGTTGGGTCGTCATCCATTTCTACTTCTGTTTCTCTGTAGTGTTCGTCGGTAGTGATGGGTCGTTCAATGTTTGCTTCGCCTCTAGCGAACTTTTGTGCGCTTGCAATGATTTCAAGGTGTTCTTCGTGGGTGATCCCTTCGGGGGTTTGTGCTCTTAGTCTGCGCGAGCGACGATCGGCGAGTGTGTCGGAGAGATCATCTTCTTGGTCGCTGTCGTCATCTCCGGCATGGGAGGCAGGGGCGCTGTGTGGGTGTCTGAATGTGGGGCTGTCAAAAATTCCTCGAGCAGGGGTATGGGGTTGGGCCGTGGGAAAGATTTAGCTTGGGTCAGGGGTAGGAGTTTCTTCCCTGCTGCTCCTGATTGAACTGGATCTGGAGACCCTTTGCCTGGTTGACTGGGGAGGAGCCATGCTCGTTTGGGTTGGGGTGGTCAGGCGGGTTGACATGTTGGGTTAGGTAGAGGCTGGCGAGGCTAGGTCCAGCCTTTAGCGAGGTAATTGGGGATAAGCGTTCGAAGGTTCAACACCAGAGCACACTACGGTGGTGATGTTTTTAGCCGAGGGCCCGCCGGTTCTATAGTCTAGACTGGATAGTCCTCTGTGAGGCAATCCCTATCCAAGATCCTATCTAGAGACTAAGAGGCTAAGGTACCCTTGCTTGAAATCAAAGCTTGGTTTATTGTGGAGAGAGAAAATTTTCGGAAGGAGAAGATAAAAGTTATGGTCGGGTTTCAGTGTTCAAAGAAGCCTTGCCAGAACATGAAGCGACTTATATGCACTTCCCTCGGTTCACTGATGTACGGACGGGGCGTCACACTCAATTAAGAGCATATGACATAGTCATGTAACATAGGAGCGATCTCGCTAAGCGCCGTCAGGGTAACCCTTCATACGGCCATTGAGGTCATCGGTCGCATTCGCTTACAGGGACTGAACCAGTAATTAGGCAACCCTGTACGGTCAGGGAAAACTCGCTTACGCTACAAAACCCGCGACCAACCGGTAATTCGTGGTATGGAAAGGGACGAGCGGGATTTGAACCCACGATATTGCGCATTACCGCACAACGACACCAAGACAGCCATACCACTAGACCATCCTCACCCCAAAAAGAACATGAAGCGACCAGGGGGGGGTAATTCATTTTTATTCTTTATGGTCGCATAAGCGACCATCTACAAAAGAACATCCTCGTACAGCTATGGAAAGCTATGAAGTAATAAGAAAACATCTCCTCCGAAAAACACAGAAAAGTATCACAAAAACAAACTAACATAAGTGGAAAAGAGTTCGCAAAGTCAAATCCAAATCACCATAAGAAGGGGCAACATCCTCCGCAAGAAAATCCGAAACGTCAGACAAAATACTAGAGGGACTAAGGAAAGTAGAAGGGGGGGTAGCTGATCTGTCAGCCGGAGCTACCTCCGTAAAAGGTTTCCAATCCAAAAAACTTCTATACGGCCCGTACGTGGAGCACGGGCTGGGCGGTATTGGGGACGGGGTATAAGATGGGGGTCTATTAGGCACAGATCGAACAGGTATGGCCACTTGGTATTCGTATGCATGGGTCCTTGTTGGTATCCCGGTCTTCGTTTTCGATATATACGTCGCTATCTGTTTTGTTTCCTCCTTTGAGCGGAACATCGCTTCCAGATCACAGGGCCTAGGTATGTATTTTTCGTGCGCTTCTGTCCTTGCCGGGCATTCCAGTATTGCGTATTGGATGGTTTCGTAGTATTGGTGGCAATGTGTGCACAGATGGTCGTTACGTCCCCATGAGGTGTGCGCAGAGAGATGCGACTTTCGAGACCTCATTTGGAATATTCAGCTTGCGATTTCGATCGGTAGTTTAAAGATTTGGTTTTCGCCGAGCGAGACTTCCTCTTCATCTTTCGAATTCTCAGCTGTTGTTGTTTTCCACCGTTCAATCAGTTTTTCTTTGATCTTGTCTTCCAGGTCTTTCGTCGGATACAGGGATAGGGTGATCTCGCCGGTTCTGATTACTCCATGGAATCGCATTCCGGTTTCCAGATATGGGAGGATACTTCGTAGGATTTTGTCGACATGGACTGGTGGGGAGCTTCCGGGTTTGTATATGTTGGGGGCATTCCACTTCTGGACGTATAGGCCTTTCTTTTTGTTTCCGACCATTCTTCTTTTTAAGCGACCGCGATGGGTGTCTTCAGGGTTTCTTGCCGCGAGAGCTAGGTATGAGTCCAGTAGTATTGATGCGATTGGATGCTCTGGGTCAGTGATGGTCGATACTCTCAGGACGTACTTCTCCCTAAGATATTTGATCCAGATTTCTGGTGGGGGAATTTTTGCCTGGGCTAATACCTGGAACGTGTTCGTGTTGTGAAGGTGTCCGGTTACCCATCTTGCCATTTTGCCGAACTGGGTGTTGAGGAGTTTGATGGTTGTTTGGTCTGGTTCGAAGACAGTTGCTCCGTATGTCATTTGCAGAATTAGCATTCCCATCACTAGGCGCCTCCGATTGTGCGGGGTAAGTCCTTTGTGCTTTGTGTTGTCTCTCCTGATGAGCGCGAACTGTTTCATTGCGTGGGCGATGCGGATTTCGTAGTGGGCATGCGGGGTTCGCTTGGTGGACGCAAAGTACCCTAGGTATCTAGCTATCCTTTTGGGCGTAATTTGTGCTCCCCCTATTTTGACTGGTCCCTTTTCATCCTCTGGTGTGCTTTCGTGGTGTACTTCCCAGTGTATCAGGTCAGTTTTGGGGGCGGAGAATTTGATTTTCATCGGTTTCGCTTTCGTCTCTAGTTTCTGGAATTCTTCTCTGATTTTGGCACTGTTTTCTTTCCTGTTCCTGGAATAAACTGTGACCGCAAAGTCATCGATGAAGGATCCTTTGTTCTGTAGTTCCTTGCAGTTGTGCAGTGGGGCGACGTATATTACGAAGAGCAGTGGGGAGATTGGTAAGCCCTGTGGGGTTCCTGATCTAACATGGTGTAGGGTTTCTGTTGCTCCTGGGAAGACCATTTGTATGGTCCTGTTGCTCATGAATGACAGTATCCAGCTGGTAAGGTACGTGGGCGTGCTTCCGTCTTCGAGTCTTTTTCTGAGTTAGGCTTGCTCCATGTTGTCGAAGGCTCCCGTAATGTCGAAGAAGCCTGTGCTCACTTTGAATCCTGCTTTTTGGAGGCAGTCTACCTCGTGGAAGAGTCGATTTGCTGCGTCTGCCGTACCTCTTTGTTTGATGGCTCCATACTGGTATGGTGATATCATTTGGTTCTGTACAGCGTACGCGTATAGTCTGTCGTGGGCGACTTTTTCAACTATTTTGGAGAGTGTGTTGAGTAGGGCTATAACTCGGTATGACTTGACTGGTCCGTAGTCTTCTTTTCCTGGCTTCAGTATGAGCACTCCCAGGGCTTCTTTGAGGTTTTCTGGGTGGTATCGGTGGCTAAGTATTTTGTTTACTATCCCTTTGATGATGTGCGGTGCTCCTTTCGCTACCTGCTTCCAGACTGGGTATGGGATAGCGTCCTTTCCTGGGGCCATGTTCCTGGTCTTCCGGAGGGCCTCCTGGATCTCAGCTTCCATTACTTCCGGCATTTCGGGGTGCCACACTAGTTTTGGCAGATCTGGTTGGGGTTCAGGAGGAAAAAGTTGTTTTATCAGTTGCGCTTAGTATTGTTCTGCCGTCCCAGCTGCGATCGCTGGTTTGTGATCTCGTGAGGTTTTCATTCTTACCGATTTGTAGTTCCAGAGGTCCTGATCACTTCCATTTTCAACCCACTGGTTCCAGTATCGGTCTTTGGCACTCTGGATCAACTGGAAGTATTTATTCCAGGCCATGTTCCGATTTTCTCTGGTTGTCTTACCGTTTTTGTATTTTCTGGCTTCTCGTTTGAACATCTTACGCTCGATTGCTATTTCAGTGTTCCACCACAGTTTAGAGTATTTTGTGACGTTTTTCTTTGGCACTGCGTCGTATAATGCTTTCGCGACCTGGTGTATTATTTTTTGGATCCAGTGTTAGAAGTCTCCTTGTTGGTCCCATTCCATTACTATTCCTTTTAGTTGGTCGTATACTGGGTCTATGTTGTCTTTGTCGTAAGCTGGGAAGAGCTTCCATTTTGGTGCTAGTTTTTCTTGCTCAGTGTCCTGTAGATGAAGATCGATTGTGACTGGGAAATGGTCACTTCCTATGTCTCCTCCTACTGAAGGTAGTGTAAGTCGTCCGTACGTGTTCGTGCTCGCAAATATTAGGTCTATGACTCCGTCTTGTCTTCCTCTTAGGTCTTGTCTGGTGGTCTCTCCTGGTATGTTGGTGCAGACATGTCCCGTACTGGTGGCTGCTTCCAATAGTTTCTGTCCATCTTGTAGCTCGTGGTATGTGTACGCCCTGAATGGGCTCCACTCCGGGTGGTGTGTATTGAAATCTCCAAGTATGATCCTATGGCCTGCGTGCTCCCAGAATACCTGTGTTATAATTTCTGTTCGATCTGTACCTTTTGGGTGTATGTATACTGCAAAAAAGGAAAAAGAAAAGGAAAAACTCTTCGACCTAAAACTCAGTGCCACCACATCTAGGTCCTGAATCCTGGGTATAGGAAAGAAAGAAAAACACTCCGCTATCTACTTTTCAACATAAACAACTGTTCCATACTGTATTCTTCCATCTCTTTTCTTCTGGGGCACTACCGTCTCATATCCTTTTGCTCTCATCGGGTTTCCTTGGTGTAGGTACGGGTGTTGGATGGCTACTATGTGTGCTGGGGATTTTTGGTTTTGCATGTAGTTGATGAACACTCTGTTATTTCCTGCGCAGTTGAGTGTCACCATTTTGAGGGTTTTTGCTACTCGTGGGATGCTTTTGGTCATCCCTTTGTTGTTGCTTCGTGTTGTTGCTTTACTCATTTTGGTGTGCTTCTCGTTGGAGACATTCCTGCCTGCGCTGCTAGATCATCTCTTGGAACTGTTGGAACTTCTCTTTTCTTGCCGGGCAATCTGGGTAATTTGCTGCATGGTTGTTTTGGCAGTTGATGCAATTTGCTACTTCCCTGGCACAGTACCGTCCTAGTTTATGCACTCTTTCGGGTCGGCCGGGGCAGGGGTCTGTGTGCTTCTATGTTTTGCATGTGTGGGGATGGTTTTTGGTGTCGTGGGCCTGCGCACAAATTGCGCACATTTGGACTGGTTCCTGGCAGGCTGCCCTTGGGTGTCCTAGTCTCCAGCACTTACTGCACTGCGTGTAGGGTGTCAATGAATGGAGTAGTTCCGTTTTCCTTTTTCGGTTGTATAGCAGGGTTCCTTGTGGGGTGTGAACCTTTCTAATTTCGGATGGGTGGGCTTTGACAATGATAGAGCAGTACAGTTTTTCCTGTCCGTCTTTGGGTCTGACCAATCTCGTGCTTGCTATTTGGACACCAGTGGTGGCCATGATCTGCCTCGATACTTCCTCGTGTAGGTCTGTTCCTAGTTCAGTCTAGGGTAGGGCAAACCTTGGGATTCCGTGGATCATTATTCCTACAGTGACCGGTGCGAATTTGAGTGTTTCAAATTGTGCTGAGAGGAACCCAATTACGGCATTTTGTATGATGATGGAGTATGGCTTGTAGAATTCCGCGGTAAGGTGTGGTGGGGTGTACATTGTGACGGTGCCCATTTCGTTGATGGTGATTGCTTCCAGCATTGCATACTTGGGGGACAGATTTGCTTCTTTGATTAGTCTAGTCGATAGGTGATATGCTAGTCTCTCAGCTCGGATAGCTCGATCCTTGATTTCGCCAGGTTCTGTTTTCTGGAGGTACATTCTCCGTTCAGCTTGCTGATGCTTTTTTGGGAGCTGCTGTTGGTTTTGGGCGTTGTTGATTTGCTTTTTTCCCAGGTTAGTTGTTTGGCCACTTTGGTTTGGTTCCTGTTTCTTGGCTTTCTTCCCTTTGTTGTTTTCCTCGCTGTTTCCTCCACTGGTTGTTTTGTTGTTTTTTGGTTTGGTGTCTTGTGCAGCCTGCGCATATGACCTGGATTGGACCGTGGCAGCTATGGCCTGGGCTGCTTGCTGTGTTTGTTTCGTTCTTTTTTCAAGTTCTTCTACTTGTCGTCCAAGCTTGAGGTTTGCGTCTTGTTGGTTGATTAGGAACCTAGATTGATTGTCGATTTTGTTGCACAATGCCGTGAATATGTCGGCGATGAACATGCCGAGTAGTGCAGTCTTTGTAGGTTCTCCTGTTAGACCTACTTGTTCGCTTAGGAGTTGTTCGAATGCTTGTGTTCAGAGCGTGGAGCCTGTGAGGTCCTCTAGCGTTTGTAGTGGATTTTCCGTGATCTGGCTCAGGGGTGGGGTTTGGGAGGGTCCAGGCGCTCGGTTTTTGGGGTTTCTAGGGGTGGCGTCGACGTCTGTCATTTCCTTATCTTTGCCCTTGAAGTGTTCGTCTGTGGTCAAGAAGTCTCCATCGCTTGTGTATTCTGCTGCCGGGGCATCTTCATCCCATGTGCCAACGTCTCTTCCCCGAAACACACTTTCTGGGGCGAAGGTGGCTTGAGGGTGTGGGGTGGTGACACGGGATGGCGTGGGGCTGGTAGTGTGCTGACTAATATTGGAGGGGTTTCTGAAAAGGGGTTGTGCGACTTGGCTCTGAGGCATTTGTGTGGGGCCTACTTGTGTGCGCCCTTCTACTTGCCATTCGTGGGCAGGGGGAATTTGGTATGGTTGTGCTGAGTTCTTGGGGTTGGTGTGGCGGGTTGAGGTGTTAGCTGGCGTCGGGGCCCTTGTGGGGGTGACCGGCTGTTGGGATGTAGACATGGTTGCGACCGTGTAAGCGAGGCTAGGTCTTGCACATTGTCGCGATGTCTCCCACTTTGGGTCTATTGATCAGGCTGTAACGGCACCAGAGCACACTGCGGTGGTGATGCGCAACCAGGAACCCGTCGGTTCTTGTCCAGATGTAGATAGTCCCCTGTGGAGCAAGCTCTATCCGAGCGCCTATCCTCTGGACAATGAGGCTAAGTTATTCTAGGTCGTTGTTTTTTGCCGAGCAGTTTTATGATGATGAAGAGTGATAAAAGAAGAGCGTAAAAGAGGAATAGGAAAAGGTAGAATGTAGGGGGGGGTTTGAAGAGTCTGAGAAGCCTCACATGAAGCGACTTATCTTGTCCTCCCTTGGATTACTGATGTACGGACGGGGCGTCGCACTCAATTAAGAGCATATGACATAGTCGCGTAACACAGGAGCGATCTCGCTAAGTGCCGTCAGGGTAACCCTTCATAGGGCCATTGTGGTCATCGGTTGCATTTGCTTACAGGGACTGAACTAGTAATTAGGCAACCCTGTACGGTCGGGGAAAACTCGCTTACGCTACAAAACCCGCGACCAACCGGTAATTCGTGGTATGGAATGGGACGAGTGGGATTTGAACCCACGACCTTGCACGTTACCGCACAATGACACCAGGACAGCCATACCACTAGACCATCCTCACCCC
>JABYPW010000719.1:0-21502 GCA_016880775.1 Phymatotrichopsis omnivora
CGGTGGTGATGCGCGACCAGGAACCCGTCGGTACGTGCCTAGGTAGGATAGTCCCCTGTGGAGCAAGCTCTATCCGAGCGCCTATCCCCTGGGCAACGAGGCTAAGGTATTCTAGGTCGTTGTTTTTTGCCGAGCAGTTTTTATGACGATAAAAAGTGATAAAAGACGAGCGTAGAAGAGGAGTAGGAAAAGGTAGAATGTAGGGGGGGGTTTGAAGAGTCTGAGAAGCCTGAATAAGAAGTGACCAACAACTATTCCTTATATACCCTTCCAACTAAAGACATAAGTCATCAATGATATAAGAGATTATATAAGAAAATATAACCTGAAAGAAAACTCTTAGAACCTCTATAAGTTATTCTGACAAAGATATATCACTAATCATCACATTCCTAGGAGTAGTAATGGGAATGATTAGCGATATATAAGCAATAGATCACCAATCTCAGGTTGATTATCATCATACAATATAGGCTTGATTAGCTCATAGGTCAGACCATTATATTGACTAGACATAGGCATTACCTGAGTTATCCAATCATATACTAGAGCACATCTCAGAGCACGATAGATTAGTCAGATCCTGACTTATCTTGATAGAGGTAATATGTTCTAATCTTTAGAGGTAGAGCCCATGAATATAGGAAAGATCTAAGCTAAATTCATGGGGTATATGTACTGAAGGTACTCAACTAACATAACTTATTATCGTGCATGGGCCTTAGTACTATGGCTGTAACACTACACCCCTCCTAAAGGTGCATGCCCTGATGCATATTAGGTTATTAGCATTTTGTATTTTTTCTAACAAGTCCTGATAAAAGATCTTGTTATGAAAGGTTTTACGATCCTTCCCTAATACTACAGGTAAAGGTCCTATCCCTAAGAGTGAAGAAGTTTAAGTCAATGTGAATATGACCATCAGCCCCTTATATAAAGGATAAGGGGAACTTGCCTGTCTATATCCTTGTCTACTTTTTCCTTGACTCATCCTCCTCAGGTCTCTTGGCTTGCTCTTTGGTATGTGGTTAGTCTTTTCGGAACTTAGCCAGAGCATCGATCAGTTCTCCATTCCCCCGTAGGTTTTCCAGGGGTTCCCAAGTACCTTGATCATATGGATAACATTCCCAGAGTACAAAATACTGCAGTTACTTCCTCTGTTAGTTGAAGTGAACATTTGATATTCCTTCAACAAAGTATGCCTATTCCCCATTATCACGTTCCAGTACAAGTTTGGCTAGTGCCAGGTACTCACAGGATATTTTGTAGGGTTCAAGTTACAAGACATGAAAGATGGGATGTATATTCTAGTTGGAGGGAAGCTTGAGTTTGTATGCCCAGGGTCCTACTTTGGTGATTACTTTAAATGGGCCTATAAACTTAGCATCAAGCTTTTTCGAGGGTTTCAGGTTCAGGAGGTTATCCTTCTTATATAGAACTATAGATCCTGGAGTTTGCTTGGGGAAGGTAAGGTGTTTCATGTCATACCATTTTACTACTTATTGTTAGATTATGAGTAGGCTAAAGTCCACTTCCTTCTAATTGTGTTCGAGTTCCTATGATCCTTTAAAGGTTTTGATCAATGACACTGTATCTCGCGAAGGGTAGTACCTGTAGTTGGTGAAAAAAGGTGTTTGAGAGGTGGTGGAGGAGATTGAGTTATTATAGGTAAACTCTACAAATGGCAAGAGGGATGCCCAGTTGTTCTACTCTTAGGTAACATAGTGCCGAAGGTATGCTTATAAGATCTAGTTGAGATATTCAGTCTAGCCATCTGATTATGGGTAAGTGATAGTTGATAGTAACAACTTAATACCTAGGGTGTTTATGGTTCCCTTCCACTAAGCCTGAAATTTATGATCTTGATCTGAGATGGTATTAGTAGGAAGGCTATAGTACTTCCAGATTTCTGAGATGAATGTGTTTGCCAGATCCTTGGAGTTTACATTGGTGCTAAGAGAAATAAAGTGAGCCATTTTTGAGAACCAGTCTACTATGACCTAAATTTAGGTTTGGCCATCTAAGGGAGAAAGTTCAGGGATGAAGTCCATAGAGATATTTTCCCATAGCCTATGAGGGAGCTCCAAGGGTAAAAGTTTACTGTATGCCTTGTATCGACAGGCCTTGTTCATTTGACAAGTATGGTAAGCTATAATATATTCGGTAATATCTTTGTGAAGTGTTGGCCAGTAAAAATCCCTTGTGATGAGCTTATACAGTTTATCTCAGTGTATGTAGCTAGCTATTAGGTGATCATGCCATGTCTTTAAGACAGAAGTGCTGAGATATAAGGGGACAAACCATAGGTTGTTATAGAGGACCATTCTATATACGATTTCATAGCCAGACACAAGCTTGTTGACAAGTTACTAGGTTTCTAGGTCTGAGACCAGAGCGTAGCGTAGGTCCTCAATGAATTCAGGATTGATGTTAAGTGTGACCCTTTTAGATACTGTAATATACTATCCTAGTTTGAGGAAAAGGAGTTCACACTCTAGTGCCCTATCTATAGGGACATGGTACCTACATCGTGATAGTGCATCTGCCTTATCATTCTTAGTGCCTGGCCTATACACGATTTTATAGTCAATGGTCCCTAATTTCTCTATCCACATTACCTGCCTATGTGATAGAGTTCTGGTCATAGCAAAGTATTCCAAATTTTTATGGTCAGTCAGTAGAGGATTATTTCAACTATTAAGGCTACTACCCTAAAGCCTTCTCTTTCTAGGTCTAGGTTAATCACTTGTTTGAATACAAGGTTGAATGTTTAGGTGTAGAGGATGAGTTTACTTACTAGGATTATAGGCAGAGTAGTAATAATGACTATTAAATTGTAGTTTACCCTGACTATTATATTCTAGAGTTCAATTATAGCCCATCTATTTATGACTTTGATGTATATGTCTCTTAGTAGTATAGGTTATGCTTTGGCGTTTTCTGGTGTAGTTGCTTCCTTAAGTAGTGTGTAGAGCTCTTGCCTCTAGATAGGGTATGTTTACAGTTTTAGTTTATGCTAAAGCTAACCTTGAATTCTATCCTCTTCTTAGTGGGGAGGGGGGTTCAAGGTTATTTTTGGTAATGCTGACTATTTAGGTATAGATGTTATAGCCCAGGTACTAGGGATATGCATGATAATACGTTATATTATATAAGCAACTTCTGTGAGTATTCCTATTCATTGTTAGGTAGATATTATCTGTTAAGTACAGTCTCTAGCCTCTAAAGACTAGAACATGTCTCCTCTATTATGTTAGTTAAGATATGACTAATCTGGTAACTCCTAGTTTGCATCCTAATACATGATTGGAATAACTCAGGTAAGTTGCATGATATAGTCAATGATGAAAGTAATATATATAAGCTGATCGAGCAGTATCGTACAATAATGATCTCTGATTAGATCTGTCATCTATACTTATAACATCACTAATTTTTTCCATTTTGTCTCCTAGGAATATTGTTCAGTGATATTAGATTTGTCAGAATGAGTCATAGGGTTTCTTTCAGGTTCTATTTTCTTATATTAATTCTAAGTCATCTCCTTAGTTAGAAACTCTATAAAAGAATGGGGTTTTTAATAGTCTCTATACTTTCCTTCTCTTCTCTCTTTAGTCTATAGACTAGCTATAAGCCTTAAGAATATATTCAGTCTTTAAATGAAAAATCTCTCTTGTACTTCTCTATTCTTCTCTAGGAACTTGTATTTGTCTAGACTCAGGTGTTGAGATATCTAAGTTTACTCAGTAATACATCTTTGTTAAGTGTAACTTGCAAGTTACTGAACCATCAAGAAGACACCTCCTATAATAGTAAATAGGCATAGATGGTTCCTCTTCCTTAGTATCTTCATTAGTAATCAAGGGGAGGGGCTTAGTATACTTACTAGGTCATACTTTAGCATTTAGTTATTGATCTTTGGAGGCTAGTACTTTGCCCTTTTCTAAGGTGTTCACTATTATAAAGGGAGTGTAGGTACTATTTACTTAGGAGGCATGACTTTTTTAGTTTATAGGGGGGTAGGGGTAGTAGTTTTGGTTATGTTTTTAAGGTTATTAATGGTTATATAAAGGTATTTTATTTTACTTACTTAGGTAGTAAGCTTGTTATTGACTTTGTTTATCTAGTTATATAGGGTATAGTTGTCATTGTAGATAGTATCTAGTTTTCTCCAGATATAGTTTATAGTAGTGAATATAGTTATGAAGATTTCTTTCATGTTGACTTGTGCAATTTTTTCCACATTCTCCATGAGTATATACTGTAGGAGTATATTTAGTAGTTTAAACATAGGGACTACTGGGATAGGGAATTATGTTTCTCTTTTAGTTTCTCTTAGGATCATTTTTCCTTGTAGTCACTTACTTATATAGTGGTTTTATTAGAGTCAGTGTCTGATTCTTAGTTACAGGTATATATTCATATGTTACTAGGAGTACTTTCTATGCTCTGTGATCTGAGTGTGTGGTATAAGGGTATTAGGGTGTTAAAGAGTTTTTTAGGTAAGATATAGTACCTAGCACTAACTATTTCTAGGTTAGTAAACTCAAGGTAGGCCTCTCATTATCTGCTAGTTAGTAGGAAGGAGGGGTTATAGGGGGTACTATTGTACAAGGGTTGGTAAGTAGAAAAGAGGTCCATAGCCTTAGTAGTGGATTGTTATTATAGGGTAGGTATATAAGGGAAGCATCTAGGTAAGAGAAGGTTAATAGAGAGAGAGAGAGGTTTATATTGTATTTTAGGGGTAAGTACTTATAGAGATGTTACAATATAGTGTACAAAGTTATGAGCTGTAGAACATAGTTATTTATACAATTGAATTTGTGTATAGTGTCTATTATAAACACTGGTAGTGGTCATATTAAGGTACCTGGATAATGTGCTATAATAGAGGTTATGCTTAGATTATCAACATGTGAGTATACTATCTCTATTCCTTCACTATTGTGTTAAGCACTAGAGACAATCCTCTATTACATGACCTTGTGCTATAGTATGGTATGGTGTGGCTTTGCCATTAGCCCTGTCTAGGCATAGGAATTCAGTCCCATAGTTACCATGTGATTAGCTATCGGCATGATGTGATATTGGCCTATTCAGCTATAAGGTCATGATCAGGCAATTATACTCATATCATAAGAGACTAGCACTAAATAGGCTCTTAAGAGTGTTAGGCAATTATAGTTGAATTGAGTACTAATCCCATCCTGTCCTTTCTGGACTCTTCTATAGGTTTCAGTGATTAGGAATTGAAGGATGGTCTAGATTGTAGGATGGTTCTCTTTGTTTCCATTTCATTTGTCATCTCTTTATCATCTTGGGTAAAGGAAGTGTATTTAAGCATGTAGTTCTGTCTTGTTTTTATCTTTTCCTTCCTTCCTTCTTTAGTATATAGCTACCTTGTCTTCTCTATGATCACTATTATAAAAGCCTATGAGTTATCTTCAAGCCTTAAAGAATATATTCGTTCTTCTCTCTCAACCTAAGAAGTTTAACCTGAACTTGTATGAAATATATCCTTTTAGTTGAGCTTTTATTTAGCTAAGATATCTGACTTTACTCAGGAATGTTTGTGAAGTATGCTTAAGGTATCTTTACTGAGTCTTATATATGTTATATAGGGTGATCTATCATAGTATCCTGGTTCTACTTGTATTAAAGCACTTTAAGCTACCAACTTTACAGTGTATAAAGTAGAAAGGAAAAGAAACAAGATTAGTAGGACTAATTTATATTCTTATTTTATATTATTTTATATCCTATATCCTCTAGTATGGCATATATACTTAATAAAAAGTAAGTACATAACTAAATGTATAGGATGAAGGAGAGTAGGGAAGTTGAAAAAAGGAAAGAGAAAAAGAAAAAAGAAAAAAGAAAAAAGGAAAGGAAGAAATGTGAAGGAAAAAGAAAATTTTTTAGCAAAACCTATTATTATTTTAATCTGTTACTCCTAGGTTTATCTATATTCCTTCTATATTACTACCTTAAGTAGGCTCAGGGGAGAGGGGTTAGAGGGTTCTCCTATTCTATGTATCATGATATTTTCCTACAGGTTGCTATTAGAGGATTGTAGATTCCCTCTTAGTCACTATTTGTATAGGTAGGACATTTATACAAACTTAATTGCCAGGATGTAGCTATGATACAGTAGGAGCGAACTCGCTAAGTGCCATCTGGGTAACCCTTTATACATCAGGTTCCTATTAGAGTATAGTAAATAGCAGTAGTTTTATTATAGTAGAGTTCATTCTAGATATCTTTAGTGGTCTTATAGCTTTAGAGTTAGTATTCAATACTCTGGAGCTCTACACAAATGC
Organism: Phymatotrichopsis omnivora; assembly: GCA_016880775.1. NCBI lineage: Eukaryota > Fungi > Ascomycota > Pezizomycetes > Pezizales > Rhizinaceae > Phymatotrichopsis > Phymatotrichopsis omnivora. The sequence goes on from JABYPW010000719.1 coordinate 6,321, forward strand.
AGATGTTCTATTCAGTTTTCAGGTAGAGGAGGTTGGGCATATACCTCTGCTATACCTAGAACTAGTATGCTTATGATGTGACAGAAGACTCATTGAGGATGTATATACAGCTATAGACATAAGAAGCTTCACAAGAAGGTCTTACTGAGTGAACTCAGATATCTTAACTAGCAAGTTAGAACTGCTTTTGTTTTTAACCTTTATTCAGGAGTTAAGAGATGATAGAGAATTTATCAAGGAGAAAGCAAAATATATTCTTAAGGCTCAAAGATGGTACAAGACTTGAGATGATGGCTAGCTCAAGAAGAAGAAGAAACAAAACACATCACTCATCTACTCCTTCTTAAATACCTATTTCTAACTAAGTAGATATAGAGAAACCTTACAAATGAAATAAACCCTATAGAAACATTCTATCACAATTCCCCTATTCTTTCATGATTCCCTAGAGGAGATCAGTTTCATGATTAGAGAATTGAAGAAAGGTTTGGTATGATTGTTCAGGACTTTCAGAGAAGAGGATCTTCAAGTCCTATCCTCTAACGATGCAACCAATCAGCATATCATGATGAGATTAAGGTGATAAATCTTGTCATTGATTGTATATATCCAATCTCATGTATGTCATGTTATCAATACCTTACCTCGCTTAGTCAGAGCTCAATGGAAACAATACTCATCATGTAGTTCTGTATCTCATAAAGTGAATACAGGTTCTAACATACATTCTAGTTGACTTGGAATAGTGTCCACACATGTCCTAGTACCTAGGTAGACCACCTAGTACAGTCATCTGTAATACTACGCCCTCTCTAAGATACATGGTCCCCATATACAATAGTTAACAGGTTAGCAGAGGTTTGTTACTAGAGACAGGTAGGAGTATCCATAGGATTAGGTGAGAGGATGGGTGATCTCCAGGTTATGAGAGGCAGACCTGCTTAGGGCTAAGCATCCTGGTACAGTGCTATGTCTAATTCCTAGAGCCATCATCATCAACCTTAATGGAAGGAAGGGTTACTTACTCAGTTCCTTCTCCTTTACTTGTGTAGTATAGCATCCTCTTCTTCTATGGCTCACTCTTCAGCATTTGGATGGTGTTGACGATAGTTGACCAATTCCTCTATGGGTTTACCATTTACCAACAGGTTTTCCTTAGGTTCCCATGAGCCCTCATTATTGGAGTATCCTTCCCAGAGTATAAAGTATTGGAGTTTCTTAGACCTTCAATCTAACTAGACCTTGGAGACTTCCCTAATAAAGTAGGACTACTCTCTATCATCAATTTCTGGTTTGGGGGCAGGAGTTCAAGGAAAAATAGTTAACTCATAGTAAGGTTCAAGCTAGGAGATGTAGAACACTATGTACATTTTCTAGGAAAAAGGGAGTTTGAGCTTGTAAGCCCTTTCTCCCACTTTCTTGATGATCAGGAATAGACTAGTGAACTAGGAGTCTAGCTTATACGAAGGTCTAGGGGATAGAACATTCACTTGCTTAAGGAGTATGAGGTTACTACGCTTAACTGGAGGAAACTCCTAGTGATTTTTATTGTACTAGGTGACTAATTTAGCCTGGGTATCAAGAAGCCTTTGCCAAAGGTCAGATTAGGAGTGTTGAAGTTCCTTGGTACCTTTGAAAAAGGTGACTTGCTACATAGTATCTAATAAGGGGTAAAACCTATAATTGGTAAAGAAAGGGGAAATGCCTATTGAGGAAGACTAAGTGTTGTGTGCAAACTCAGCCAGTAGTAAGAAAAAGACCTAATCTATTTAGTCAAAGTTGACATATGCCCTAAGGTTCACTTCTAGGATTTGGTTCAACCTTTCTGTTTAGCCATCAGTGTAGGGATAGGCTACTGTAGACTTGGAGAGTTTTACCCCAAGCTTGTCCATCACTTCCTTCGAGAAGGAGTAAAACTTAGGATCATTATCTGAGACTATATTGGTCAGTAGCCTATAAGACCTCCAAATTTCATGGACAAAGGTGTTGGCTAAAACCTAGGAATTCACATTTGGCCCTAGGGGTATAAAGTGTACCATCTTACTAAAATGGCCAATGTGATGGGAGACTCATTGAGGATGTAGATACAGGTATAGGCATAAGAAGCTTTGCAAGAGGGTCTCCCTAAGTAAACTCAGATATCTCAACCAGCAAGTTAGAACTACTTGTATTTTCTACCTTTATTGAGAAGTCAAGAGGAGATAAAGAATTCATCAAAGAGAAGCAAAATATATTTTTAAGGCTTAAAGATAGTACAAGACTTGAGATAAATGCTAGAGAGACAAGAAGAAACCAATCACATCGCTCATCTGCTCCCTCTTAAATACCCATTTCTGACCAAGTAGCTACAGAGAAACTTTACAAATGAAATGAACCCTATAGAATATTCAATTGCGATTTCCCCTCATTCTTTCACGATTCTCTAGAAGGAGATCAGTTTTATGATCAGAGAATTGAAGAAAGATTTAGTATAATCATTCAGGACTTTTAGAGAAGAGATTCCTCAATTCCTATGCCCTAATGATGTGACCGATCAGCATATCACGATGAGATTATGGTGATGAGTTCTGTCATCGATTGCATATATCCAATCTTATGTATGTTGTGTTGTCAACATCTTATCTCACTTAGTCAAAGCTCAGTAGTGACAGCACTCATCATGTAGTTCCATGGCTTATAGAGTGATCATAGGTTCTGATATACCTTATAGTTGACTTGGAATAGTGTCTATGCATGTCCTAGTACCTGTGACAGATAACCCTATATGAACATATATGACTCAGTAAAGATACCTTAGGTATGCTTTGTAAATGTTACTGAGTAAACTCAGATATCTCAGCTAAATGAAAGCTTAACTAGAAGATATGTTTCCTATAGTATTAAAGGTGGACTTCGAGTGTTGAAGATAGGAAAGACAAATATATCCTTAAACGCTTGAAGATAACTCAAAGGCTCTCATGATGGTGATTACAGAGAAGACAAGGTAGCTATGTACTAAAGAAGAAAGGAAGGAAGAGAACAAAAAAACAAAGACCTATGCACTTAAATACACTTCCTTCAACCTGAGCTAATAAAGAGATGACACATGAAATAGAAACATAAGAACTATTTCATAAACTAGACCATCCCTTGATTTCCTAATTGCCAATTCCTGTAGAAGAGTCCAGAAGGACAGGACTTGATTAGTACTTGATCACCTATCACTCTCTTAGGCCTCACTCCTGATTAGTGATAGTCTCTCGCAATATGAGTCTGATCGCCTAATCATGACCTCATAGCTGAATAGGCCAATGTCAAGTTATGCCGATAGCTAATCATGTGGTAACTATAGGGTTGACTTCCTATACCTAGTCAGGGCTAACAGCAAAGCCACACTATGCTATACCATGCTATGAGGTTATATGATAGAGGATCATCTCTAGAGTACTTAACATAATGGTGAAGGAATAGAGATGGCATACTCACATGTTGACATTCTAAATGTAAACTCCATCATAGTGCATTATCCAGGTACCTTGATGTGACCACTCCTGGTGTTCATAACAGTACCTGGGTAGACCACTTGGTACAGCCATATAGAATAGTCAACAATAACCTATATTTGTGTAATGCTATTAGAAGAGGGAAGGTGTATGATGAAATTTTTGGATATTGACTCCTACAGAGGATAGGGAACTTCCAGAGGAAGGAGTTTGCTATAGGCCTTATTTCTCTATGCCTTATTCCTCTAGCACTAGTCATAGGAGGATACATACTTGGTAATGTCCTTCCTGATAGTTGGCTATTAGAAGTCCCTATTGATAAGCTTGTATATCTTATCATGACTGATATAGCCAGCCACAGGATAGTTATATCTAGATTCAAGGACCTGTTGGTAAAGGGAAGAGGGAATATACCAGACAGCATTGTACTTCAGAAGTCCCTAGAATACTGAATAGTGCCCTGTAGGACTCTGGAGATAGGCCTGATACTCTGGATCCTGGATAGATACTCTCTTTACTTCCTCAATAAAGGTTGGATGTAGGGTAGTCAGTGTTAATAGTGTGTATCTTAGGAGGTAGATTTGGCTCGGTAAAGTCCCAGCAGGCATGAAGCTATAAGTATTACTGAGTGAACTCAGATATCTCGACTTATTCTTCTCAACTGAACTAAAACTTTCTTACATCTATAAAGAGATTAAATGTGAAGAGGTAAAGTCGCAAAGATAAAGCAAAATATATTCTTAAGACTCAAAGCCAGTCTCGAAGCTATAGAAGGAAGGAAGGAAAGACAAAGGAGCATCAAAACTCTATTCCTATTATTTAAATACACTTTTTCTCCTACCAGGGCATCTTGTACACTAACTTAATAGGATGGACTAACTAGGTTTGAAAAAGGAAGAAAAACAAGCGACATGGCTAGAAAAAAGGAAATTCTCCCCTCTTGCCATTTGCATTTCCCTCCATAAAAACAAAAGAAATCCTTATCGGCTTCCACTTGCAACCTTTCTTGGGGCTTACAATTATCATATCCGTAGCCTCATCAGTTAGGATCTGGGTGTGAACGCTCCACGGGGCTTAAACACCCCTCATAGGAACTTAGAGAGTATCGTGATAAAGGGGCGAGTACCCAGGGTGCTCTACTATCAAGCAAGGTGAGTAGTTTTAGGGTTGCTTCTTGCTCAGGAAGCAGTGGGAGGAGGGTCAGACACCGTTGCGTCCTTTGTAGGGATGGGGGCTATTATGGTGTGATCGGAGGTTCGTTAAGTGAGCCTGGAGTGACAGTATGATCCTGTGTCATAACCTCCAGAGGAGACTGATTGTGGGAGTCTGTTCACCTGCTCGCTTAATACAGTTAGGCCTCAGATGAGCATTGATGATGATGACGATGTATCTCAGGTATCGTCGTGAGAGAAGTATCTCGCTTAGCGCCATTGCGCATGGTCAGAAAGGTGTGAAAACTCAAGGAAAGAGAGACCAGCCCGATGTGCAGGCTTTGATAAGGAGGACCTTCACCCTAAGGTAGCGGGGGGATCGAGATTCTGGAGGAGCCTGAGACAAAGGAGCATCTATACTCTTTTCCTTCAGTCACACTCTCTAGAGGACAGCTTTGCGTGAACTTAATTAGATGGCCTAACTAAGAGAGGGAGCGATACATCGCTAAGCGCCGTTATAGTAACCCTTCATATGCCCATTGTGGTCCCTGGTCACATTCGCTTACAAGGACTGAACCAGTAATTAGGTAACCTTGCACAGTCAGGGGAAACTCACTTACGCTATAAAACCTGCAACTGACTGGAAATTCGTGGTATAGAATGAGGCAAGTGGGATTTGAACCTACGACATTGCACATTACTGGACAACAACACCAGGACAGCCATACCACTAGACCATCCTCACCCTGATAAAGGAGCAACAAAACTCTATTCCCATTTTTTAAATACACTTTTCCTCCTAGCAGGGCGTCTTTGTACTAACTTAATAGGATGGACTAACTAGGTTTGAAAAAGGAAGAAAAAAGAGCGACATGGCTACGAAAGGAAATCCTCCCCTCATACTATATACATGACCTACCCTAAAACAAAAGAAATCCTCCTCAGCTTCTGCTCACAAACTTTCTCCAGGCTTGCGATGGCTACATCCATGTTTTCTATCAGTTGGGAGCTGGGCATGAACGCTACAGGGGGCCTGAACACCACTCCTACGAACTCTGAGAGCATCGCTGTAAATGGGCAAGCGCACTGGGCACTATATCCTTAAGCGAGGTGAGCAGTTTTACGGTCACTTCTTGCACAGGAAGTATGAAAGAGGGGTTAGACACCACTGTATCCTTAATGAGAGTGGGGGGGTTGTAGCATGATCGGAGGTTTGCTAAGTGAGCCTGGAGTGACAGTACGATCCTGTGTTATAACCTCCAAAGGAGACCGATCGTGGGAGTCTGTTCACCCACTCGCTTATACGGTTGGGCCTCAGGTGAATGTTGGTGACAATGATGTATCTCGGTTATCGTCGTGAGAGAAGTGTCTCACTAGGCGCCAATGTCGCACAGTCAGAAAGGTGTGAAAACTCAAGAAAAGAGAGACTAGCCTAATGTGCAGGCTTTGACAAGGAGGACCTTCACCCTAAGGTAGGGGGGGGATCGAGATTCTGGAGGAGCCTGGACAAAGGAGCATTGAAACTCTTTTCCTTCGGTCATACTCTCTAGCGGGCGGCACTATTTACAAACTTAATTGAATGGCGTAACTAGGAGAGAGAGCAATACATCGCTAAGCACTATCAGGGTAACCCTTCATACAGCTATTAAGGTCATCAGTTGCATTTGCTTACAAGGACTGAACCAGTAATTAGGCAACCTTTTATAGTTAGGGAAAACTCGCTTACGCTACAAAACCTGTGACTAACTAGAAATTCGTGGTATGGAATGAGGCGAGCAGGATTTGAACCCACGACATTGCACATTACTGCACAACGACACCAGGATATCCATACCACTAGACCATCCTCACCCCGACAAAGGAGCATCTATACTGTTTTCCTTCAGTCACACTCTCTAGCGGACAGCTTTACGCAAACTTAATCGGATGGCCTAACTAAGAGAGGGAGCGATACATCGCTAAGCGCTGTCATGGTAACCCTTTATACAGCCAATAAAGGAGCATCAAAACTCTATTCCTATTATTTAAATAGACTTTTCCTCCTAGCAGGACGTCTTTGCACTAACTTAATAGGATGGACTAACTAGGTTTGAAAAAGGAAGAAAAATAAGTGACATGGCTACAAAAAGGAAATCCTCTACTCCTGTCACTTGCATTACCCTATAAAACAAAAGAAATCCTCTGTGGCTCCCACTCGCAACCTTTCTCCACAGCCTGTGACGGTCGCATCCATAGTTACTGTCGGTCAGAAGCTGGGTGCGATCACTCCTGGGGGCCTAAACACCCTTCCTATGAACTCTGAGAGAGTTACGGCAGATGGGTAAGCGCCGTATATGCTCTTTCATTAATCGAGATGAGCAGTTTTATGGTCACCTCTTGCTAAGGAAGCATGAAAGTAGAGTGGGACACCGCTGTGTCCTAAGCGAGGGTGGGGGGGGGAGGGACATCATGAATAACCATCTATGAAGTATACAGTACAGTTGTGAATAGGTTGAGTGGCACTAAGGGGGATTCTCAACCTGTCAACCATGACTACTGTTTGAGGCCTACAGGAAACTGTATTGCGCTGTCCAGTTGATTACTTGTGGAGTGCACAACTGTTATCATGGCTTATTCGTAGGGGGGGATGACGATGTATCTCAAGTATCGTCGTGAGAAATTCTTACTAAGCGAGGAGGTTCTTCACCCCAAGGTTGGGGGGGATTGAGATTTGTGAGAAGCCTGGACAAGAGAGTGTCTTAACTCTTTTCCATCGGTCACACTCTCTAGCGGGCAGCTTTGCGTGAACTTAATCGGATGGCCTACCTAAGAGAGGGAGTGATACATCGCTAAGCGCCGTCAGGGTAACCCTTCATACGGCGGACAAAGGAGCATCTATACTCTTTTCCTTCGGTCACACTCTCTAGCATATGGCTTTGTGTGAACTTAATTGGATGGCTAAATTAAGACAGGGAGCGATACATTGCTAAGCACCGTCAGGGTAACCCTTCCTCTAGCGACAAAGGAGTGTCTGAACTTTTTTCCCATTTTATCTAAATACACTTTTTATCCTGCAGCAGGGCATCTTGTTACTAACTTAATAGAATAGACTACAACAAATGAGTGTTGAAACTCTTTTCCTTCGGTCACACTCTCTAGCAGGGGGCACTATTTGCGAACTTAATTGAATGGCCTAACTAAGAGAAAAAGCAATACATCGCTAAGCGCTGTCAGGGTAACCCTTGATACAGCCATTGAGGTCATTGGTCGCATTTGCTTATAAGGACTGAACTAGTAATTAGGCAACCTTGCATGGTCAGGGAAAACTCGCTTACGCTACAAAACCTGTGACCAACTGGAAATTTGTCGTATGGAATGAGGTGAGCGGGATTTGAACCCATAATATTGCGCATTACTGCATAACGACACCAGGACAGCCATACCACTAGACCATCCTCACCCCCAACAAAGGAGCATCTATACTCTTTTCCATCGGTCACTCTCTCTACCTGATGGCTTTGCATGAACATCCTCAGATTGCCTGAATGAGAGAGGGAGTAATACATCGCTAAGCGCTGTCAGGGTAACCCTTCATAGAGCCATTGAGGTCATCGGTCGTATTCGCTTACAAGGACTGAACCAGTAATTAGGCAACCTTGCATAGTCAGGGAAAACTCGCTTATGCTACAAAACCCATGACTAACCAGAAATTCGTGGTATGGAATGAGGCGAGCAGGGACAAAGGAGTATCGAAACTCTATTCCTATCAAGCTAAAAAGCTATGTACACTCTTCCCATAGTAGGGCGACTTTTGTACAAACTTAATCGAATGGTCTAGCTATGAAAAGAGGAAATAAAATGAGCGACATGGCTAATAACAAAGGAAATCCACCACTCCTGCCGTTCACATTACCCTTGAAATACAAGCAATCCTCCGCTTCCCCTGACTGTAAACCTGACCGACAGACACAACAACAGGCAACAAAGGAGCATCTATGCTCTTTTCCTTTAGTCACACTCTCTAGTTGATAGCTTTGTGCAAACTTAATTAGATGGCCTAACTAAAAGAGGGAGCGATACATCGCTAAGCGCTGTCAGGGTAACACTTCATACAGCCATTGAGGTCATCGGTTGCATTCGCTTACAAGGACTGAGCCAGTAATTAGGCAACCTTGCACAGTTAGGGAAAACTCGCTTATGCTACAAAACCTATGACTAACCAGAAATTCGTGGTATAGAATGAGGCGAGTGGGATTTGAACCCACGACATTGCGTATTACTGCACAACGACAACAGGACAGCCATACCACTAGACCATCCTCACCCCGCAACAAAGGAGCATCCAGGGGGGGGGGGGGGGTAATTTATTTTTATTCTTATAGTCATGTAAGTGACTATCTACAAGAACATCCTTTTACAACTATGGAAAGCTATGAAGTAATAAGAAAACATCTCCTCTGAAAAACAAAGAAAAGTAGCGCAAAAGACAAACTAACATAAGTGGAAAAGAGTCCACAAAGTTAAATCCAAATCACCATAAGATGGGGCGATTTCCTCCTCAAGAAAATCCGAAATGTCAGAAGAACTACAGGAGGGACTGAGAAAGGTAGAAGGAGGGGTAGCTGATCTGTCAGCCAGAGCTACCTCTATGAAAGGTTTCCAATCCAAAAAACATTTGTATGGCCCGCATGTAGAACATGAGCTAGGGGGTATGGGGGACGGGGTATAAGATGGGGGTCTACTAGGCACAGAATGAACAGGTATGGCCACATGGTATTCGTATGCATAGGTCCTCGTCAGTATCCCGGTTTTCGTTTTCGATATGTACGTCGCTATTTGTTTCGTTTCCTCCTCTGAGCGCAACATTGCTTGCAGATCACGGGGCTTTAGTATATACTTTTCGCATGCTTCTGTCCTTGCCAGGCATTCTAATATCCTGTGCTGAATGGTCTCATAGTACTGGTGGCAGTGTGTGTAGAGATGGTCTTTGTGTCCCTATGATGTGTGTGCCGAAATATGCGATTTCTAGGATCTCATCTGGAATAGTCAGCTTACGATTTCGATCGGAATCTGAAGATTTAGTTTTCGCTGAGAGATACTTCTTCTGAGTCTATTGTGTTCTTGGCTATTGCTGTTTTCCATCGCTCGACTACGTTTTTCTTGATTTTTTCTTCTAGGGTTTTCGCAGAGTATAGTGACGGGGTCATTTCGCCGCTTCCAACTATTCCATGGAATCGCATTCCAGTTTCTAGGTACGGGATGATGCTTCATAGTAATTTGTCGATATGGACTGGCGGGGAGCTCCCAGGTTTGTGTATGTTCAGGGCGTTCCACTTCTGGACGTATAAACCCTTTCTTTTGTCTCCAACGGTTTTTCTCTTTGTGCGACTTCCGTAGGTGTCCTTGGAATTTCCTGCTACTAGGGTTGGATATGTATCCGGTAGTATTGCTGCGATCGGATGCTCAGGGTCAGTAATAGTTGACACTTTCAGGACATATTTCTCCCGTAGGTACTTGATCCAGATTTCCAGCGGGGGTATTTGTGCCTGGGCTAAGACTTGGTACTTGTTCGTATTTCGGAAGTGTCCTGTTACCCATCTTGCCATTTTGCTGAACTGGGTAGTGAGAAGTTTGACAGTCGTTTGGTCAGGTTCGAAGATGGTTGCGCTGTATATCATTTGCGGTATCAACATGCCCATAACCAGTCGTCTTCTGTTGTATGGGGTAAGCCCTTTGTCCCTTGTGTTATCTCTTCAGATGAGCGTGAACTGTTTCATTGCATGTGCGATGCGGATTTCGTAATAGATGTGTAGGTTTCGCTTTGTGGACGAGAAGTACCCTAAGTACCTTGGTACCTTTTTGGGTTTTATCCAGGAACCTCCTATTTCGACTGATTGTCGTTCATCTTCTGGTGTTTTCTCATGGTATGTTTCCCAGTATATCAGGTCAGTTTTGGAGGTGGAGAACTTGATCTTTATTAGTTTCGCCTTTGCTTCCAGTTGTTAGAATTCTTCTTTGATTTTGCTGTTGTTTTCTTTCCTGCTTTTGGAGTAAACCGTGACCTCAAAATCATCAATGAAGGATCCTTTGCTCTGTGGTTCCCTGCTATCGTGCAAGGGGGTAACATATATTACAAAGAGTAGTAGAGAGATCAGTGATCCTTGTGGGGTTCCTGACCTAACATAGTGTAGGGTTTCTGTTGCTCCTTGGAAGACCATTTACATAGTTCTGTTGCTTATGAACGATAGTATCCAGTTGGTGAGATATGCTGGGGTGTTTCCGCTTTTGAGTCTTTTTCTTAGTTCAGATTCCTCCATGTTGTCAAAGGCTCCTGTAATGTCGAAGAAGCCAGTGCTCACTTTGAACCCTGCTTTTTGGAAGCAGTCTACTTCATAGAAGAGTCGGTTTGCTGCATCCGCGGTACCTCTTTGTTTGATGGCTCCATACTGATATGGTGAAATCATCTTGCTTTGTACTGCGTGCACGTACAGTCTATCATGGGCTACTTTTTCGACAATTTTTGAGAGCGTGTTGAGGAGGGCTATAACTTGGTATGATTTGACTGGTCCGTAGTCTTCTTTTCCTAGTTTTGGTATGAGAACTCCCAGTGCTACTTTGAAGTTTTCTGGGTGGTATCCATGACCTAGTATTTCGTTGACAATTCCCTTGATGATGTGGGGTGCTCCCTTAGCTACCTGTTTCCAGACCAGATATGGGATAGTGTCCTTCCCTGGGGCCATGTTCCTTGTTTTTCGGAGGGCTTCCTAGATTTCCGATTCTATTACTTCCGGCATTTCTAGGTGCCACGCTGGTTTCGGGGGGTCCAGCTGTAGCTTGGAGGGGAAGAGTTGCTTGATCAACTGGGCTTCATACTGTTCTGCTGTGCCTGCTGTGATTGCTGGTTTGTGATCCCATGAGGTTTTTATTCTTACTGACTTGTAGTTCTAGAGGTCTTGGTCACTTGCACTTTCGACCCACTGGTTCCAGTACCGGTCTTTGGCAGCTTGGATCAATTGGAAGTACTTATTTCTTGCCATGTTGCAGTTTTCTCTAGTTGTTCTTCCATGCTTATACTTTCTTGCTTCTCTTTTGAACACTTTATGTTCAATGGCGATTTCTGTGTTCCACCATGGTTTGGAATACTTTGTGACTTTTTTCTTAGGTACCGCATCGTATAGTGTTTTCGCTACCTGGTGTATTGTTTTTTGGATCCAGTACTGGAAGTCCCCTTGTTGATCCTATTCGGTGACAATTCCCTCTAGTTGGTGGTATACAGGGTCCACGTTATCTTTGTCGTAAGCTAGGAAAAGATTCCAGTTTGGTTCTAGTTTTTCTTATTCTGTGTCTTGCAGGTGTAGTTCGATGGTTACAGGGGAGTGGTCACTCCCTACATCTCCCCCTACTGTGGGCAGTGTAAGCTGTCGGTATGTATGTGTGCTGGTGAATATCAGGTCTATGACGCCATCTTGTTTCCCTCTCAGATCGCGCCTAGTGGTTTCTCCATATATGTTAGTGTAGACATGTCCTGTGCTAGTTACTGCTTCCAGTAGTTTTTGTCCATCGCATAGTTTGTGTCGCGTGTACGCTCAGAATGGGCTCTAGGCGGGATGGTGTGTGTTGATGTCGCCCAGTATAATCCTATATCCCATGTACCTCTGGAATACCTGTGCCATTACTTCTGATCGTTCTGTGCCTTTTGGGTGTATATATACTGCAAAAAAGGAAAAAGAGAAGGAAAAGCTCTTTGACTTAAAACTCAATGCCACATCTGGGTCCTGAATCCCAGGTATAGGAAAGAAAGAAAAACATTCCGCTATCCACTTTTGAACATAAACCACCGTTCCATAATGTATCCTTCCATCTCTTTTCTTTTGGGGCACTATCGTCTCGTATCCTTTTGCTCTTATTGGATTTCCTTGATGTAGATATAGGTGCTAAATGGCTATAATTTGTGCTGGGGTTTTTTAGTTTTAGATGTAATTGATGAATACTCGATTGTTTCCTGCGCAGTTGAGCGTCACCATTTTGAGGGTTTTTGTTATTCATAGGATGCTTTTGGTCATCCCTTTACTGCCGGCACATGTAGACATTTTATTCATTTTCTTGTGCTTCTCGTTGGAGACGTTCCACCCTACGCTGTTGGATCATCTCTGGGAACTGTTAGAATTTTTCTTTTCTGGCGGGGCAATCGGGGAAATTTACAGCATGGTTGTTTTGGCAGTTGATGCACTTTACGACCTCTCTGGCACAGTATCTTCCAAGTTTGTGTTCACACTCTGGTCGTCCTAGGCAGGGGGTCGAGTGCTTTTGGGTGTCGCATGTATGGGGGTAGTTTCTGGTGTCGTGTGCTTGCGTGCAGATAGCGCACATCTGGACTAGTTCCTGGCAGGCTGCTCTCAGGTGTCCTAACCTCCAACACTTGTTGCATTGCGTGTACGGCGTCGACGAGTGGAGTAGTTCAGTTTTTCTTCTTCTGTTGTACAATAGGGTTCCCTGGGGGGTGTGAATTTTTTTGATTTCAGAGGGGTGAGCTTCGACGATGATAGAGCAGTATAGTTTTTCTTGTCCGTCTTTAGGTTTGACCATTCTTGTGCTTACAATTTAGACTCCGGTGGTAGCCATAATCTGTACTGATACTTCCTCATATAGCTCTATTCTGAGTCCAGATGGAGGTAGTGCAAATCTTGGGATGCCGTGGATCATTATGCCCACCGTAACTGGTGCGAATTTGAGCGTTTCGAATTGTGTCGTTAGAATTCCGCTTACTGCATTTTGGATAATGATGGAGTAGGTTTTGTAGAAGTCAGCTGTAAGGTATGGTGGGGTATACATTGTTACTGTACCCATTCCATTGATAGTGATCGCTTCGAGCATTGCGTCTTTGGGGGACAGTGCTGCTTCATCTCTTAGTTCGATCATGAGGTAGTATGCCAGTCTTTTAGCCAGGATAACTCGGTCCTTGATTTCTACAGGTTCAGTTTTCTGAAGGTACATTCATCGTTCTGCGCAGTGATGTTTTTTCAGGAGTTTCTGTTGTTCTCCAGATTTGGTTTGCTTTTTTTCCGGGTCTGGAACTGGGTTGTTACGGCTTATTTCTTGTTTTTTTGTCTTCTTCCCTTTACCTTTTCCTTCGCTTGTTTCTTTATCTATTGGCTTGTTGTCCTTTTGTTTGGTATCCTGTGCAGCTTGTACATATGATCTGGAATGGACTGTGGTGGCCGTGCTCTGGGCTGCTTGTTGGGTTTGTTTCATTCTTTTTTCTAGTTCTTCTACCTGTCATCCGAGCTTGAGGTTGGCATCCTATAGGTTAATAAGGAATTGCGGCTAGTTGTCGATTTTATTCCATAGGGCAGTGAACACATCAGCGATGAATATGCCGAGCACAGCGGTTTTTGTAGGTTCTCCTGTTAGGCCTTGTTGCTCACTCAGTAGTTGTACGGAGGCCTGCGTTCTGACGGCAGAGCCCGTGAGCTCTTCTAATGTTTGTAATGGGTTTTCAGTAATTTAGCTTTGGGGCAGGCTCAGAGAGCATCCAGGTGCTTGGTTTTTTAGTTTTCTGGGGGTAGCGTCAACGTCTGTCATTTCTTTATCCTTGCCCTTAAACTGTTCGTCCGTGGTGAGGAAGTCTCTGTCGATAGTGTATTCCGCTCCTTGGGTGTCCTCGTCCTATGACCTGATATCTCTCCCCTTGAATACGCTTTCAGGGGCAAAGGTGGCTTGTAGGTGTGGGGTGGTAGTTCGCAATAGTGTGGGGGAAGTGTGCTGACTAATATTGGCAGGGTTCCTGAATAGAGCTTGTGCAGTTTGGCTGTGGGTTATTTGGGTTGGAGGTATTTGTGTACGACCTTCAATCTGCCACTCTTGTACTGGGGGGATCTGGTATGGCTGGGCAGAGTTTTTAGGAATGGTGTGGTAGGTTGAGGTATTGGCTGGCATTGGGGCCCTCGTAGGGGTAACTGGCTGTTGTTGTAATGTAGACATGTTTGCGACCGTGTAAGCGAGGCTAGGTCTTGCATGTTGTCATAATGTCTCCTACACTGGGTTTATTGTTCAGGCTATAACGGTACCAGAGCACACTACGGTGGTGATGTGTGACTATTAACCTATCGGTACGTCTCCAAGTAAGGATAGTCCCCTGTGGAGCGAGCTCTATCCAAGCACCTATCCCTTAGACAACGAGGCTAAGGTATTCTAGGTTATTGTTTTTGCTGAGAAGTTTTACGTTGATGGAAAGTGATGAAAGAAGAGCGTAAAAGAGGAGTGTGAAAGGGTGGAATGTAGGGGGGGGTTTGGAGAGTCTGAGAAGCCTGAACAAAGGAGCATCCAGGGGGGGGGTAATTTATTTTTATTCTTATAGTCGCGTAAGCGACCATCTAAAAGAACATCCTCATACAGCTATGGAAAGCTATGAAGTAATAAGTAAACATCTCCTCCGAAAACACAGAAAAGTAGCACACAATAAAGGAGCATCGAAACTCTATTCCCATTTCTAGATAAAGCTATCTATATATATACTTTCCTCCAGCGGGGCGTCTTTTTCACTAACTTAATAGGATGGACTAACTAGGGA
>JABYPW010000720.1:0-21501 GCA_016880775.1 Phymatotrichopsis omnivora
CAAAAAAAAAAAAAAAAAAAAAAAAAAAAAAAACACGCATATATGACCATAACTCATACGTGAGTAACTCAACGCCTGACGAAGAGCCTGCCGACGTACCCCCCTAAGGCAGGGAAGTCAAGTAATGCAATTCTTTTCTTATATTTCTGATTTTCATAGCTTTTCCGAAATACTTAAGAATAAGTTTTAGCATTTCTCCAGATGGTGCTGGGATTGCATACTAACTTCGATAATAATGTCAGCGTTGAAAAATACTTTTCTTAAGTTATGTCATTAATCGGGGGAGGGGGAGTGCCGATACTGTTGTTGAGCATACACGCCGGACCGGCAGCAAGCGACGACTCTTTAGTTACAAGGGCAAAGCCAAAGGAGAAGTTTCCGGAAACGTGATTTGGAGGAGGTAATTTGCTATCTTTCGGACAATTTTTTTCATTTCTCTAAGCTTTATTTAGTAAGCTCCTCCGCGACTATCTCGGAATTTAGGTTACGATTTGGATGTACATGTACATACATTCCCGAGATTTGCAGGAAGAATGTTTGGGATGGGCTTCCTTTTCTGTAGCCATTATGGAAATTTATGTTCTGACATTCGAGGATATGCTTGCCACGTGAGGCATAAAGGCAAGCTAGCAGGTGGCGCGGAATGGTCAGAGAGAAGTTCATGTTTGAAAAATAAAATAAAAATAAAAGTCCGGAAAACCACGAATCTCCTCAGAAACTTCCCCCGGGGACCCAAGTACACACATACCGCGCCAGCCACAGAAATGAGGCACATAAGGAGACATCACCAAACTCCTTTTCCAAATGATGTTTCTCCGAACCGGGAAAAAAAAAGGTGCATGGAAAAAATAAGGAAGAGACTGTACCATGGTACGTCTTCACGAGGTAGTCTGAGCGGGACGTCATCATTCCAAATTCCGTGGGCCGAGAAGGTGCTTGCTTCCGGTGAAACATGCCCCCCTCTACAGATGGCAACAAAATCCCTAACACCTTCGAAACATATTCGGGGGAATATAAGGAGACAAATTGTACTTGGGGTATCTCATTCAGTCTGTGGCCGAGTTCGCCGAATAAATTATGATACAACGTCACAGACTAACCGATACACCCAAGTACATGTAATGTATGTACACGGGGGTTAAAAGTCCGGCGAAGTCTTGGTGCCAAGGAGTCACGTGATTAGTTGCCGTCCTTTGTATTCCTGTACTCTACACAAACAATCAAAAGGAATTGACTTTTATATGTGGACTCCATCTTGTACGGCCCACAACCCCGGGCCCAATATACTTGATAAAGTTGCTTCCGATTTGCATATTATTTCAAGTGGAGCTGCCGCGTCACTACGATAGATACTCAAATCTCCGGTCTAAGCTTTCAATTTCACCCCCCACTCCCCTCACCTCCCCTAGGTCAACACATTGCACTACTCCTTGACAACTTTTCTTGCTACATGGTCAGGGTAAGCTTGCACGTAACCCACAAGAACCCACAGTAAACCCGGGTATGTACCTCCTACCAACCAGCAACCAAGCATATGCACACGCACAAGCAGGTAGGGGTCCGAAGCCAAATCCAGTGTAATTAATATTTTGACATTTTGGAGGAGCTTACCAGCGGTAATTCAGCGTTCCGCTATCTGTAGCTTAGCCGATAATCGTCTCTTGAAATGAATCAGTCGTGTGGAATCGCTGCTTTAAATTTTTGCAGCACCATATATCTACAGTGATACCTCCATAAATTCCAGGTGCTCGGTACCCGGCTTCGACTGGAAGTTATGATGTGTTGGAAAAGCAAGAATTGCTTGGCGTCGGACTTGCAAAAATTGATGCCTACATTAACTTCCTTATGGTCACATATGCAATTGCAGAAGTAATGCTAGGAGTTGTATTGAAATTCCATGCGAGGAGAGAATTGTTATGATATTTTTACCTGCGTGTCAGTATTTTTGGGGGGTTCCTTAGCTTGAGGTTGTATTTTTATATGTTAAGAGAATTTCCTTCCGTCCCCAACATGAAACCTGGAATTCCCAGCCCCAGCGGACATGGAAGTCGGAACCTGGAGAGTTATGGAGCCCTATGCACAATCTCCCATGGAACTAAACTAGGGGTCCCCAAAGATGCCCTGGCCATCGCGACTGCAAATTCCGGGCGCGATCTGACTGGTGCGTGGTTGCCAAGGCTAGTCAAGACACCCAGGCTGCCCCGAAACAGCCCGACCAGACAATAATCTGGCGCTGACGATCATGGTAATTCAAGGAAGTCCCGCGATACATCATGAATGGCGAATTTTCAACTGTATGTATATGCGCTTGTAAAGCAAGTTTGTAGAAGAAGGCAACGACATCAATAAATCAACTATATCACGAAGAACAGAGAAGAAGAAACTCTGCGTACAATACCTATTTAACACCGCGCCCCTTCAACATCAAAAGCTGATAGTTCCTTTTTCAGCGTTATCTGACTACGAAGACGGGTGAGATCCAGCGACTATACATCATCTGCTCCGTCTGGACATTTTTTTTTTTTTTTTTTGAATTGTGGAAGGTGTTTTTGGAATGCCCAAATTACTGAGCTTCTGCTTCATCTTGCAAGGATCTGATTGGTCCCTTTATAAGCGCTGCGTTTTCTATCTCACCAGTACAGCCAGAACGTCTTTGAGGCCCCTCTTCCCCGTGAAATCCTGGAAGGTATGAAGATAAAAGTTCTGGGTGGTGGAATTTATGGAGGTACCACTGCCCACTAGTCGTGCGATGAACGGACTCGGTGGCGTTACGCAGCCCAAGCCACCGAGTGATTATGTGTGTTTCGGAATGGAGGTATATCTCCCCGAAACCATGTCTCAGTACATAATCCACATGTCTTGGCCGTACGTTCCCAAGGCAAAATGGGCTTATTCGCCACTTTATTTGTCGATTAGCAATCGACTAAGTACATGTAATCATAGCCGATATCAAGGTTTGCAGGGTGATCTTGCCACAACGCATATACCGACCGCAATCGTCTCAATTCCATGTCACATTCCTTTTCTAGTTTAAGAGGTTTGTTTTTTTTTTTTTTTTTTTTTTGTTTTCCCGAACCACACTAGTCTCAACAGCCTCCTACGGGTGGCCCTTCCTGCAATTGCGGATATTTTCCGTCCTCCCCACTTCCCTCAACTTGACCCCACAAAAAACGAATAACAGAAAACATACGCAGAGCACTCTTGTTGGAAAATCAAAATCCAGACTCAACCTTGGAACGGACCAAAGGATATAGGTGATATGGTGTGACATGCATACGACTGCGCTGATTGGGAGCCGTTGAAAATCGTTGATCGATATCTTTGCCGCACACAAGTGCTCGGCGCAGCTGTTTTGATTGGCGGCTGCCCTCTGAGAGAGATTGTGTGCAAAGGGCTCCAGATCCGAGACATGCATGCTTAACGCACTAGCAAAAGCTGAAAAAAAGCAAAGTAAATTCTCGAGGGAACGCCGCTGGTAATACGGATGTATCGAATGCAGTTATCGCTTGCTTTTTCTGTGTGCAAAATTGGTACGTGCGCCAAAATAAAAAATAAAATAAAAAAAATAAAAAAAAATAAGCTTGAGATATGCGATTGGAGCAAAAATAAACCCGGGAAGAGGTGGATTAAGGAAGGAACAATCAGGAAGTGGAATAACGTGGAGAAAGTCCACAGAACTTGGATAGTCGTAACGCCGAACACGTAACCCCTGGTTCCAAAGCAGCTCCGCCCGGCAAAAACACCGGCCTCCGCCTGCTTTGTTCTCCGTGCTCCATATCAATCTGCGGGGGAAAAAAAAAAAAAACTTGTGGGGAAACATAGTTCCTGTTCGTATGTCCCGATATCCAGCATCGGATTGGCTCGTTGGTGGACAACCCTGTCCTGTCAGCGTCATGTATTTCCAGTACCCTCACCAAACGCCGAAACTGCTCATGAAGAGTGATGTGTGTGTGTGTGTGTGTGTGTGTGTGTGTGCAAAGTTGAGCACATATGTTAAGAGAGAGCGGAGCATTATTGCACAGACAACTCCAATCACTCCCCAGAAAAACCCCGCAAGCAGAAGCCATGTCGCCATGCTCCCCTTTTTCGAGCAACGTCGGGAAACAGGGGCTACCCGGCTCTTGCACGGAAGCGGCTGGTGCCGTCTTACATTAATCCACTTACACATACACCTAATCCATACGCGGTGGAATTGCGATGAGAAGATCATGGTTGGAAATAGTGCACATGCAGCATGGGGGCCCGCACGCGCGTGAATTTGCGGAGTTTCCCCAGGAGAGCGAGGGGGCGGGAAGTTGGTTTATATAATTTCGGACAGGTCCTGAATCGACGACCCCCTCTGCTATCAGATCCACCGCCGTCAGGAGCCTCCGCAACATCACCAAATACAATGGTTTTGGGACTGAAGAAACAGAGATTGGGTGTCGTGAGGGATGATCAAGTCACCAATGCGGCGAATTTGACGCTGCGGCAGTCGATATATCCGGTGTTTTTGGTGACGATTCTGTTCTTTCTGTGGGGGTTTGCGTATGGGTTACTGGATGTGCTGAATAAGGTATGATGCACGGTGCAATGTTTAAGGCGCAGAGAAATACTGATTGTTGGGGTATAGCATTTCCAAGAGGTGTTGGGCATCACCAGAGCCCAGAGTTCCGGTTTGCAGGCTGCTTATTTCGGCGCTTATTTCATCGGTCCTCTTACATATTCCGGATGGGTGCTGCGACGCTATGGGTATAAGGTCACATTTATGCTCGGTCTTTGCATCTACGGTGTTGGCGCATTGATGTTCTGGCCCTCTGGCGTCAAGGAGTCTTTCGGGGGTTTCTGCGGTAGCATGTGAGTTATCGCCATTCCAAAAATAAAAAAAAAAAAAAAAAAAAATTCCTCTTCCGAACCTCTCTGACGGTGCATAGGTTCATCGTCGGATCCGGGCTCTCGACGCTGGAAACAGCTGCAAATCCGTTCATCGCCGTTTGCGGTCCTACAAAGTACTCCGAAATGCGATTGACCCTCGCCCAAGCCGTTCAGGGCTGCGGGTCCGTCCTCGCGCCCGTCCTCGCGTCACATGTCTTTTTCAGGGACGTTGGAACGTCGGACTTGGAGAGCGTGCAGTGGGTGTATCTTGCCATTGCGATATTCGTGTTCCTGCTTGCCATCGTATTCTACTTTGCGCCCATCGTGAGTTTTTCCCGATCTTGATTATTTTGGCTGCTCAGCGCTGATTGGAACAGCCCGAAATCACCGACGCGGACATGGCCACGCAGGCCGAAGAAACCACCGGCATCAACGACGACCGTCCAATCTGGAAGCAGCGAGCTCTCATGTGGGGTGTCGCTGCGCAATTCTGCTACACAGGCTCTCAGTGCGCCGTCGCCGGATACTTCATCAACTACGTCACAGGTCCGTCTTCCCACTTCTATAATACCGCAACGCTAACTCCCCCCCCCTTTACAGAAGCAAACCCGGGTCTTTCCTCTTCAATGGGCTCAAACTACCTCTCGATCGCGCAAGCCGCCTTCGCCATCGGCCGTTTTGCTGCCGGCTTCGCCATGAAGTTTGTCAAGCCGCGTCTCGTCCTGCTTACGTTCCTTGCGGGCTGCATCGCGTTCTGCTCTGCATCAATGCATACGCACGGACATGTAGCCATCGCCATGATCTCCATGGTGCTCTTCTTCGAATCCTGCGTTTTCCCAACGATCTTCTCGCTCTCGCTTCGTGGCCTTGGACGCCATACGAAGCGCGGGGCATCGTTTATTGTTGCGTCCGTTTGCGGCGGCGCCCTCTTCCCGCCAATGTTAGGCCTGGTCTCCGACGCTCGCAATTCCACCGTCTACGCCATGTGTGTACCCCTCTCCGGATTCGCTGCCGCTATGACCTTCCCCGTCTATTTGAACTTGTTTGAGAGGGAGAGGCTCGACGGGTTTACTAGTTCCAAGCAGGGCCTGGAAGGCAAGAACGATGAGGAGGTTGCCAAGAAGAGGGTTAGCTTTGAGAGCATCGAGGAGAACAAACCGCATGTTGGGCAGGTTGAGCAGACTTAGCTTATCTTTTATGGCGAGGTTTTTTTTTTTTTTTTTGTGGTTATTGGGTGGAAATTCCTTTTGTATCTTTTCCTTTTTTTTTTTTTTCTTCGCCTGATATATGACACTTATGATTGAAAGAAACGTACAAAATAGTATTCATAAGACGGACTATTTTAAAGCCACTGGATTCGTGGTTCGAAAGGTTGTCACTTAGTATTGCTGTAATTGACGAGTGATTGCCGGTGATTAGTGCTCCACACCTCGCTATGAACACGTACATGTATATGTTTAGGCTGATATTCGAATGCCAAACGTCGCTGTGTTCATGTACAACAATTTAGCAACCCTGGTTTACAGAAGCTACTTACTAGACTAGGCATCTGCTCACTTGACTGCAGCTGTCCAGTAGCTTATTTTCATAGCAAGGGAATTTGTGTTACCAGACTAGGCGCCTGCTCAGTTGACTGCAGTTGGCCAGTAAATTACTTTCATGGGGGATAGTGGGCAACGTCTAAAAGGTCGCGCCCAAAAATACGATCACAGGATTCCTAATAACAAACCTACAACGAAAGAAATTAGTATTTGAAAACCTACAAGTTGTGCAGAAGACGCTGGGCTATCACGTCTAGTTTTTAAAATTCGAAAAAGGTTGTGGTTGTGGAGTTATAGAGGGGTTTCTTTTGTATGGTAGCCGAGAATTTTTGGATACATAGAAATTTGTTAAGGCCCAATTGAAATCCGTTAAAAACACTTAACGATCATTACCAAAAGTGGTTTAGTGAGCCCAGGGAAGTCTCCAACATTACCTAAAATGGCTCAACATTTTTCCTAATAAAGGTTAAAACATTTGCCAAGACATACTCTGGCTTAGGTGTCGCGCACCATATTCGCGCGGGAATTTGCGTTAGGCTCAGAACAAAGTTTACTTAGTGAAGTATAAGTTCCAGATCACAGTGGTCGAGGATATGCGGACCTTGCGGGGGGATTGAATTAAATGGAGTAAAATTGGGGAAACACAAGAAACAGTGGACGTAAGTGTATGTGATGCAAAGCCTCCAATGCGGCCCGAAGCCTGGGAAAGTAACCCCTTATTGAAAAAAATGAAACCTACTCCAATGGCCAATCTATTTCACATATGAAAGACCATAGCTTGGACAAACAATACTGGCTTTCATTTTTTCGATTCCAAAATGAAAGCCGATCCTATCCAAATTTTCCAAGAATTTAAATTTGGAAAATTTGGAGAGAAGGAAGAGAAGAGTGGAACTATGTAAAACTTTCATCTAATGTTGAATTACATTTTTATTCTAAATTCAATAATGAATGACAAATAGCTATACCAAGAATTATGATGTTGCAGCTTTCATAGCTGAAACAAAGACAACCTTTCCCCTATCTATGTTGGACTTCAACCCTCAGAGGATATTGGATAGTGTTGTAGTATAGCGTAGGACTAGCATGTTTTGCAGCTTATACTTTCCCCTTTCTGTTCTCTTTTTCAGTGTGCCTTTTCACTCTGTGTTCTGTGCTTCTCCTTCTCTCTGCTTTTTCTCTCTATGCTTCCTTTTCTCTGCTTGTCATTTTTTCTCTTTATCTTTTCCTTCTTTTCTCTTGTGATCCTGAGCTCTCCCTATCAGAGTAGGGACTTGGGGTTTCCTCCTTTCTATTTTATTGTTTCGTTCAAGTGTTTTTTCTAATTATACCCTTTCTGTTTTCTAGGGAGGTGGAGGAAGGTTTTTCATACCATAGCTATAGAGGCTGCATGTGGAGTTGCACATAGAAATAACTGACATGAACTAAACAAAAAAAAAAAAAAAAAAAAAAAAGCCATTGCAAATAATGAAATAGACTAAGAGTATAAGGCAAAAAAAAAAAAGCCTCTTCCCTATTACTTTATTTTTGTGCTAGGTAATATATAATCTATTCCCTAATTAGTTCTTTAAATCTTCTATATATACTATTGTTAGAGTAGATAGCTTCTAGCTTTATAGTTTAAATTTTTACCTAGTATCTGTCCTACTTAAGTAGTAGAATATCTTCTTGGTATAATATTCTGTTTTTTAAGCCTTCTTTGCAAGCTTTAGGGGTTGAGAAATATATTATCTTACTAGTGTTTAAAGTGTTAGGTAATCTAGCATAAAAGCATTTTACAATCTTGTGTCAGTCCCTTTCATGTACTAGAATAACTACTTAACATTCTAGTTTTCAACCCTTTTTAGATATGCTTAGGGTTAAAGTTAGTACTAACATCCTAGGTACCCTTATGTTAGAAAATGGTAAATCTACAGTGCTAGTCTTTTGGAGAAAACAAACTAAAAAAAAATAATAGAATCAATAATCATCATTAAAGATATTAGGTTTTTAACCATTAATAGTAAAATTAGAGGATACACCTTTGATAGTATAGGTGAAAGAGTAGAGGTTAGATAAAAAAAAAAGACTAATTTTTATATATTTATTGCTGATAATATTTTTGGCTTAGGGAAATGTAAATTATAATTCATTAATTTTATAGTAATGTTATTATTAGTTCACATTATATTTTCATAATAAACCTTTAGAAGTAATAGTAAAGACAATAAAATTGTAAATGGACCTGAAATAGATTTAACTGTAAAGCTGTAGAAAATATGCCCTACAAAGTCCAATCAAAAAGATCCCTTTTTTGAAACCTTTAACTATACCTCTTATTCAAGATAAGATAAATAGACTCTTAGGAGTAGGATAGTAGCTGAAAATGTTTTAGGTTGAATAGGGCAGAGTTGATGATTTATTATTTTATGTTGCACATTAGTGAGCTTGAAATAAAGTCTTTACTTAGTGTATAGGATTAGGAGGAAATAATTAGTAGGGTGCATCAGGTGCCCTCCATTTCTAAATTTAAAAAATATGTAATGGGGGTGTTGAAAAATTTCCAGGGGGTGAGCAAATTAATATTTGTCATTTTATAATTAATTACTAAAAATAGTTCAGGTGAAAAATTTACCTAATTTAAGGGATATTTTATATTTAATCCCTTACTAGTCAAAAAGAGTTGCTTATAGCTGGAAAAATGCATTATAATTGGGAATGGCTTCTCCTAGCTATTAAAAAGGGATAAGTGAATTAAATTTTTTTTTCTACATCTGAGGCTTACAAATAGATATACATCTACTCCAGGTTAATATATCTTGAGTGTGACGGATCACCCTATATGGTTCGTATATGACTCGGTAAGGATACCTTAGGCACGCTTCGCAAACACTACTGAGTAAACTCAGATATCTCAGCTAAACGAAATCTCAACTGGAATATATCGTTCCTATGACGAACAGGGTAGACTTCAAATGTGAAGACGAGAAAAGATGAATATATTCTTTAAGGCTCGAAGATAACTCAAAGGCTCGTACAATGGTACTCGCAGAGAAGACAAGGTAGCTATGTACTAAAGAAGGAAGGAAGGAAAGACAACAAGACAAGAACAACCGCGCGCTTATATATCCAACCTTCACCTGAGCTGACAAAGAGATGACAAAGGAAATAGAAATACAAAGAACTAAGACCCGTTCTAGACCATCTCCTGATTCCTAATCGCCGAAACCTATAGAAGAGTCCAGAAGGACAGGACGCGATTAGTACTCGATTTGACTATGATCGCCTATCACACTCTTGGGCCTCACTCCCAATTTGTGATAGTCTCTTATGATACGAGTCCGATCGCCTGATCATGACCTCATAGCTGACTAGGCCAATGTCGCATCATGACAATAGCCGATCACCTGCCCATGGGGCTGACTTCCCATGCTTAGTCAAGGCTAACGGCAAAGCCACACTATGCCACGCCACGCCACAAGGTCATGTGACAGAGGATCGTCTCCAGAGCACTTAACACAATGGTGAAGGGTAGAGACGGCATACTCACATGTTGACAATCTAAGTGTAACCTCCATCATAGTGCATCGTCCAGGTACCTTGACGCTGACCACTACCAGTTTTCATAACACTACGCCCCTTCTAAGGTGCATGGTCCTCATGCGTATAAGAGTTAGCTTTATGTCGATTCTCCTTTTCCTCTGAGAGCAACTGAGGCAAAAGGACAGTTTCCTGCAGCCCGTAGGGGGAGGTCATCCCAACTCAATGGAGCTTAAAGGGGACTCAGGACCATGCAATGGACACGATGGTGTCACCCCGCTGCATTAAAGGGAAACCAACTGTGTAGGAAGGAGCAACTATACATACCTCAATTCCTCCGTCTTCGCTTGCATGGTGGAGCCTCCTCTGACTCAGTAGCTTGGCGCTCTGCCTCTGGATGGGCCTGTCAAAAGGTCACAAGAGCATCGATAGGTTCGCCGTTAACTAGCAGTGACTCCAAGGGTTCCCAACTCCCCTCATCCTATGAGTATCCTTGCCACAACACCAAATATTCCACCCACTTGGTCTTCCGGTTGTTCCAAACTTTGGCGATTTCGGAGACGAAGAAATAGTTTTCACCCTCCTCAATTTCTGGTGCAGGAGGAGGATGAACAGGGAACCGATTCGAGATGTAATAAGGTTCTAACTTAGAAACGTGGAAAACAGGGTGGATCTTCCAGGAGAAGGGAAGTTTCAGTTTATAGGCCCGAGGCCCAATGGGTTTGATTACCTCAAAGGGGCCTGTAAACTTGGTGTCTAGCTTGCAGGAAGGTCGGGAGGGGGTGATATCATCTCGCTTCAGGAGGACGCGGTCTCCAGGTCGTAGCTCAGGGAAAGGTAGGTGAGACTTGTCATACCATGTAACCATCTTTTTCTGTGCGTCAAAGAGGCGTTGCCTAATGGTGGTCCATTCTCTAGTTAAAGACTCACTTCCCCGGTAGGCAGAGACAGTTTGAACTGCGTCAAGCGACAGGTAATATCCAAAGTTGGCAAAGAAAGGGGACACCCCGGTGGAGGATGACTTGGCGTTGTTGTACCCGAATTCTGCTATGGCGAGAAAGAAAACCCAATCCGATTGCTCAAAGTTGACATAGGTGTGGAGATAAGCTTCCAGGACCTGATTCAACTGTTCCGTTTGCCTGTCTATTAATGGGTGAGCTGCAGTGCTCTTTGACAACTTTACCCCGAGTTGATCCATCACATGACCCCAGAAGGATTCGAACTTGGGGTCATGGTCAGAGACAATATTGGCTGGCAGGCCGTGATGTCTCCAGATCTCACGGCCGAACGCATTAGCGAGGTGCGTGGAGTCAACATTAGAGCCGAGAGGAATGAAGTGCGCCATCTTGGAGAAACGATCAACGATCACCCACACTTAGGTGAAGCCATCAGAAGGAGGGAGGTCCATCACAAAATCCATGGAGATCGATTCCCATGGCCTATAGGGTATCTCCAACGGAAGCAGTTGCCCATAGGCCTTGTGTCGGCGGGCTTTATTCCATTGGCACTGGTCGCACGCAGAGATATACTCAGCTATATCCTGCCGTCAATGTGGCTAGTAGAAGTCTCTGTCGATAAGATCAAAGGTCTTATCTTAGCCTAAGTGGCCTGCCGTGGGGTGATCGTGCCTGGACTTGAGAACCTCAGTGCGAAGAGATGGGGGTACATACCACAAACTATTCCACATTGGAAGGCCGTCATGAATACTATAGGGTTCCTGTGGTGAGCTCAGAATATGTTGGCATTCAGGGTCAGTAGCAACGGCTTCCCTCAAGGCTTGATAAAAGGAAGGATTGAGCAAGGTATAGCTTTTCTCAATCATAGCAATATACTGTCCTTTCTTGAGGAAGAGAAGACTGAGCTTAGGTGCCCCCTCCGTAGGGACGTGGTCCCCACATCTGCTCAAGGCATCAGCTGCGTCATTGGACTTACCTGGCCGATACACTACCTGGAAATCGATGGTGTCCAATTTCTCCATCCACCAGGCCTGTCTCCTGGAGAGGAGCCAATTGGTCGTAAAGTACTCCAGGTTCTTGTGGTCCGTTATCACTAGCACTGGATGAGCCGTTCCCTCACACCAATGTCTCCATTGCATGTAAAGGCAGTCAAACACTGCAAGCATCTCCTTGTTGTAGATCTCGTAGTTCTGCTCCACAGGTTCAAGTTTGTGAGAGTGGAAGGCCAATGGGCAGATAGAGCTATCAGGAAACCGGTGCGACAGCACGCCACCAAGGGCAAAGTCACTGGCATCGGTTTTGGCTTGAAGGGGGACGCGAGAATCGTGATGGACAAGGATAGGCGCAGAGGTGAATAGGGCCTTGAGGGTCTCGAAGGCAGACTGCTACTGAGGCCCCCAGGTCCAGGGCTGGTCTTGCTTGGTGAGGTTTGTCAGAGGCATCGCGATCTTTGAAAATCCTTGGATAAAGACCCAATAAAAGTTGGCGAGGCCCAAAAATGAGCGGACATCTTGAACCATAGTGGGAGTAGGCCAATCTCCGATGGCTTGGATCCTATCCTCGGAAATGCTAATGCCCTTGTTGGAGATGATGAACCCAAGGAATTCCACTTCATGGACTGCCCAGATGCACTTGGCAGGCTTGAGGGCCAGCTTGTGTTTGTTAAGGCGCTTGAGGACTTCATGCACAAGGCGGTCGTGTTCTTCCTTGGTTGCAGCATCGATAAGGATGTCGTCCTGATAAATGAGGACACCCAAATCGAGGAAGTCGTGGAAGATCGTGTTCATCATTTCCTGGAAGACAGCAGGGGCATTGCAGAGACCAAATGGTATCACCAAATACTCGTACTGGCCGTAACGAGTGCGAAAAGATATTTTCTACTCGTCACCCTCGGCAATGCGGATGAGGTTGTAGCCATTCTTCAGGTCGAGCTTGGTGAACCACTGAGCATTACTGATCCGGTCTCTTAATTCACCTATCAGGGGCAGAGGATAGCGGTTTTGAATAACGATTTTATTCAAACCCTGGTAGTCGACACAGAGGCGGAGGGAACCATCAGCCTTCTTCACGAACAGGATAGGAGCGCCTGCGGGAGACTTGGAGGGCCTTATCTTTCCCTCCTTGATTATCTGATCAAGGTACTCATACAGGGCCTGGAGCTTAGTCTCAGATAGATAGCAAAACGGGCCCCAGGGAGGAGTCGTTCCTTCCTTTAAATCGATTTTGCAATCCTATTCCCGATGGGGAGGGAGCGAGGAGGCTAACCATTCGGAGAAGATAGCAGGATATATCTATTCCCACTTATCACCTTCAGAGGTTGAGGGGATGGAAGACCGCATGAAGAGCTTGGCGAAATCGCCCACTGGAGCCCTGGTCATGGCGGCACACCAACGACGGATAACTCCTTCATTGACTGGGGTATCCACCCACCTAAGCAGTCCACCACCGACAGCTTCGGAGTTGGTGTAGAAGTCGTCATCCTTAATTAATTCAAATGCCGAGGCCATCTGGACCTGTGGTGTCACAAGATGGTTCTTGCATCTGGAGGAGGGGAATCCCACCAGAACATCCTGGTCATAATTGACCTGTGGTTCATGATCTTGGAACCACTTCACAGGAATATATATGTCCACATCAGGAGGCATAGGGCCAACGTCGAAATTAATGAGTTCACGATGGTTGAGGACCTGCATCTGGAGCTTCGGCGTATAATACCATTCTTGCTGGCAGGAACCATTGTAGGCGAAGACGTTGACTGCCTGGGACCTCTTCTTCTTAGGGACAGGGAGCCGATCCGAGATGTAAGCACCGGTCGCTCCATTGTCCAACTTGGCTGTAGCTGTAATCACATGTACTTGGGTACCCTCAACTGTGTGGGTTTTCCAGCATAAGGTAACTGGAACTGTAATACACCTGCCTTAGGCAGGGCCTTCTTTGGAGGAAACGATGGTTGACATAATGGTGGTAGTGAATACATTCCCTGATCTCTCCCAGGAAACTCGTGGCCAGAGCTCGCTATACATCTTGTCTGCAAGGAGGTTGTCTGAAACAGTGGGAGTTGGAAATGCGGTGGGGTAAAACTGATAACTTGTGGGGGTGCAGTAAAGAATGGTGGTCTGCTATACGGCCAGCGCATTTCGACCCAGTATGGGTCCTCCTCAGGCAGAACTTGCAAAAGAAAAGAAAACACAACCTCTAATTAACACCTCTAAGAAAAGAAGGAAAATAATACATGAGGGTATCATGACAGTCATAATGGCATCAGGTCATAAAACATCACTCATGGGTATCATCAATTATATTAGCCACAATGCTGGCAGGCCTACCTACCAAGAACGCAACAATGGTTGCGAACACCAGCTCCTTAGTAGAAAAAAGGCACAAAGGAAATTTCAAACAATGGTCTTAAAGGAAATTTTGTGCAATAAATTCAATGCTTCAAACCAACTGGGTCTTAAAGGAAACAAAGAACAAAGGAAAATAGGAGAGGTGGCATGGGATGCCACAAAGGAAAAGGGGTACTTATACCATCGGGATATTGTCCCCATCCTTCCAGTCATCCAGGAGATCGACCACTCGAGCTGCAGAAGTCTTTTGCTGCTTAGAGGAGGAGGAGTTTGCATCATCCTCTGCCTTGTGTTTGGTGGACGTAATCTTGACCGCAGAGATGGAGAACTTCCTCATGGAATAACAGTCCTTGACACTATAGTGCTTATATAAGCAGCGCAGACAGGCCTTGTTTTTCTTGGCCTACTCCTTCTCTTCCTCAGTGAGCTAAGGA
This sequence comes from Phymatotrichopsis omnivora, assembly GCA_016880775.1. NCBI lineage: Eukaryota > Fungi > Ascomycota > Pezizomycetes > Pezizales > Rhizinaceae > Phymatotrichopsis > Phymatotrichopsis omnivora. Next base: position 14,652 of record JABYPW010000720.1, read on the forward strand.
AGCTTCCCCTTATCCTGGGAAGAGGACCCCGAGGGACGTTTGTCCTGGGTCTTTTTCGGCTTGGTCGAAGGAGTAGACTGGCCAGTGGTCTGCTTAGATGATTGTCCCTTATGGGACTCCTGGATGGCCACCTGGGCATCCTCCATTGGAAGGCCCACTTACACCATACAAGATAGCCATTCAGCCAGCGGAGTCTCGTTGGTGGTCTAGGCTGCCATCGCCAGGCGGAGATCTTCCTTCAGGCCCCTCTTAACCCAAAACTTGAAGGACTCCTGGTCGCATTAGACGACCTGATTGAGAGCCTCCATGTGGGTGAGGTAGGAGAGGATGCCCTTGGGCTGTTTGGCGTTGATCATCTCCCTAATAGCCTGGGGTTTGGTGGTAAAGGCCCTAAAGTATGTCTTCATGGCCTCTGTGAAGTCATCCCAGATTGTGGTCTGCTGGGTCCAGCGGTGAGAGTTGGCTTGCCACCAGATTCGCACCGTACCCGTCAGGTACGTAGAAGCGAACCTGGTCTTGATCTAGTCATGGGGGAAGGTGTATGACTGGAGGGCAAAGTAGTTCTTGCACTGCTCAATGAACTTCCTTATGTCCTCAGCCTTCCCCGAGAACTTCTCCAGATCAGCTGGCTTGGGACCCTTAAACGAGGTAGACGGGACCGGAGGTAGGGCAGGGGTGCTGCGGTTGGAGGGAGGAGACGGTGGGGTAGTTTGCCTAAGTACTTCCTGCATGATCCGCTGAACATCACTCTCATTGAGAGGACGAGGAGAGGTTGGGCAGGGAGGTGGTGCAAAGGAAGCAAAGGAGGTTTCCCTGCGCCATTGTGAAGGTCCAGCAGAGGTGGATAGGGGTGCAGGAGGAGGAGGAGTAGGGGAGATGCGATGGGAAGGGGCCCAAAAGGAAGGGATGCTGGGGCGAAGGCCCCTTGGTCGTAGTGGAGGAGCGGAGATGTGGGTCGCTTCCTCATCCAGGTCTATCACCTCATTGGGATTCCTGGAGATAGGAGGAGAGATTATTGACCCGTAATGTTCCTTGTACTGATAGTACAGATCCTTTTACAGCTTGGCATCATCATTGGCCTTCATCAGGTCTTCCCTGAGTTTGACCACATCTTCCTTCCTCAATGTAGACCTAGCAGAGAGAGCTTCATTCTCTACCCTGAGTCGCAAAAGCTCATCTTTCGCCTCGCTAAGCCTAGCTTGGAGAGGAACCTCAGCCTGCTTTAAGACTTCAACTCTGGCCTTTACCTTAGCCAGGTTCGCCGTGAGAGTGGTGATTTGTTCGTTTGCGGAGGCCAGCAGGTGCAGAGCCCGGTCGCCAAGCTGCTGGCGGAGGTCAGACAATTTCTTGTTCAGGTCCAAGACTACATCCTAGTGGGCCTTGTTGAGGGTGTTGGTGTAGTCTGACTCCCTCTGTGCGAAGGACTCCCATTCCTTCTAGATCTGCTTGACAGCAGCCAGGTGGAGATTTGTCATTGAGGGGGGAAAGGCCACGGACAACTTAGGGAGGGGCTTCTGGATAGTCCGGTGAAGGACAATGGTGGCATAGACAATCGAGGCCACATCATCCCTTTTTTTCTGGAATTCCTCCTCTGTGTCTTGAATAGCCCATTTGAAGGGCTCTTCCCCCAAGAACTGCCTTGCCTTGTGCAAAGCCTGCATTGTGGCCACATAGTTATCTATGACCATTTTTTGATGCTTGTTGGCATACTGCAGTTCAGCCGGCTTAAGGTTAATGGTGGCCTCCTTATGCATTGAGATGTTGGAGGCCACCGAACGGGTGGTCTGAACTGATCGGGCTGACGGGTTGGTGAGCTGATTGCCCACGACAAGAGCGAGAGAGGATGCATCGGGCATCAGAATGTTGGAAGAGGAAGAAGCCATCTTCTTTAAAGAATATAGTGTGACAGATCACCCTATATAGTTCGTATATGACTCGGTAAGGATACCTCAGGCACGCTTCGCAAATGCTACTGAGTAAACTCAGATATCTCAGCTAAACGAAATCTCAACTGGAAGATATCGTTCCTACGACGAATAGGGTACACTTCAAATGTGAAGACGAGAAAATACGAATATATTCTTTAAGGCTCGAAGATAACTCAAATGCTCATACAATAGTACTCGCAGAGAAGACAAGGTAGCTATGTGCTAAAGAAGGAAGGAAGGAAAGACAACAAGACAAGAACAACCGCGTGCTTATATATCCAACCTTCACCTGAGCTGACAAAGAGATGACAAAGGAAATAGAAACATAAAGAACTAAGACCCGTTCTAGACCATCTCCTGATTCCTAATTGCTAAAACCTATAGAAGAGTCTGGAAGGACAGGACACGATTAGTACTCGATTTGACTATGATTGCCTATCACACTCTCGGGCCTCACTCCCGATTTGTGATATTCTCTTATGATACGAGTCCGATCGCCTGATCATGACCTCATGGCTGACTAGGCCAATGTCGCATCATGTCAATAGCTGATCACGTGCCTGTGGGGCTGACTTCCCGCGCTTAGTCAAGGCTAACGGCAAAGCCACACTATGCTACGCCATGCCACAAGGTCATGTGACAGAGGATCGTCTCCAGAGCACTTAACACAATGGTGAAGGGTAGAGACGGTATACTCACATGTTGACAATCTAAGCATAACCTCCATCATAGCACATCGTCCAGGTACCTTGACGCTGACCACTACCAGTGTTCATAACATTGAGGGTATTACTTTAGGAAATGACTATGTAGAAAACTAGTATGATATGAATCTTTAGTTTCTGTTCATAGATTATTGTATCCCCCCTCTACTTGGGGTAAGCCTACCCTACAAGCAAACAAATGCAGAAGAAAATGAAAAATAGATGCATGGATGGATAGAATTGTCAAAGACACTAGTGGAAATAATGGTTTATAGTATGGTGTCATTAGGAGTGCAGGACCTTTTGGGGAGAAAGGGTCAAAAAAATATGATCATGATGAGTTAAAATTAGCAAAAGCTCTTCATGATATGATATGCTGAGCTGAGAGGGCTATAGGTGGCAAAATCCTTGATGATAAGTTAAATGTGGTTGGACTCCAAACATCAGGTTCATTGGTACAAAATAATTATAATAATGCAATTAAGTTTTAATAGCTAACTGTTATTAAATTCTATAGGGTTAAATCTACAGCTAATGTCTATGAGCCATCCTGAGGGTTCTGTAACCCTTTTGAACTGGATTGAGCGGAGGCTGCCAATCCCATTGACGGCGGCTCATTCACGCGTAGATGGAAATGGTATTCCGAAAGCTAGGCATCGCCAGCCACACCGATGGCGCAGTGGCTTAAATCCCGCTGACTAATCTCCCGCGCGTCAAAAATGCGATCTCTGTCACCATCGCAGTCTCACCCGCAACCCTGAGCCGCACGAAGAAGGTACACCCGCTGTGCCTGCCCCTCGTTTTTTCTGTCACGTCTTCTAGAACAATATATAGCTTGCATTGATCTGCTGTCTTTGGTTCGAGCACTTTTGCTGCTGCCGCGTGTGCTTTTCGTTGGACGATGGAGGGTCCGCCGAGCGTTAGTTTTGGCGATAGCCTGAAGGTTGGTGGTTCCCCTCCCCACCACCATGGCTGCGGGACATCGAGTGCTAATGGTTGTGGTAGGATGGATTTAAGCCCGTCAATGCTTGGGTACGTATGCCGGCTCGCACCGTACACCGGGAGTTAACGCCAGTAGGTCGCGAACGGCATTGCCTGGCTCGAAGACATCCAAGCTTTCTACCGGGAGCGCGCTGCAATCGAGAAGGAGTATTCCGGCAAGCTGAACGCGCTGGCCAAAAAATACTTTGAGAAGAAGTCGAAGAAGAGCGCGAACTTGAGCGTCGGGGACACTCCTCAGATGACACCCGGCAGCTTAGAATGGTAAGCGGGATTCGTGCGCTTGGGTAATGGTGTGCTTATGGTGTGCCACAGTGCTTCGTTGACGACGTGGACGACTATTCTCACGGCGATCGAGTCTCTGGCGAAGGAACACGAAACGTTGTCGCTCTCGCTCACGACGCAGGTATGTGATGCGTTGAAGGCCATTGCGACTCGCTACGATGATTTTAGGAAACGCTATGAATCGCTGTCGGCGAAATTGCTGGCCGAGAGAGATGTCGTGTACGGTGAACTGAAGAAGAGTAAAAGCACATATGATGCAGAGTGCGAGAAGGTGGAGGAGAAGAGGGCAAAGGTTGATAAGACCTACGATGCGAGTAAGCTAAAGGCCGAGAAGGCTTATAAGCTGGAAAAAGACGAGATGATTAATGTGAAGGTAAGAGAACACGCCAATTCCGTGACTAGGGGGCGTATTTATGGCAATTGAACTAACAGGGAGGTTCGGTCGGTCGGTAGAATTCGTACCTGATTCAATTACAAGTAATAAACCGACACAAGCAAAAATACTTCCACGAGGATGTCCCCGAATTGCTGAATGTATACCTTCCGTCTCCCCCTTCCTCTCGCATAACTAATGTCTGTCAACAGGCAATGCAAGATCTCAACGAAACCAGGGTAACCAAGCTCAATATTCTCTGGACCCTCAGCAGCAACCTCGAATCCACCTGCCACCAAAATGGCGTCACCCTTATGTCGGATACCATCTCTGAAATTGCCCGGAACCTGCCCTCCCTCGACTCGGCAATGTTTCTGCAACACAATGCTTGCAACTGGCATGAGCCGAACAATTTCGTCTTCGAGCCTAGTCCGATATGGCATGATTCGGGGGAGATAGTGGTGGAGGAGGGTAACAGCAAGATTTTTTTGATGAACCATTTGAGCAAGAGTCGGAGAAGCTTGCAGGATGTTAAAGCGGAAGTGGATAAGCGGCGAAAAGAAGTTGATGGATTGAAGCGTTCGAGAGAGGCAGTGAAGCTGGACGAATCAGCGGCACAGAAGGAGGTTGATATAACTAGAGTGAGGGTTATATTCTGACCACATGCAGGTTTTAGGGGCTAACGGCGAAACGCAGAGCTTACTCTACAACCAAGAAGAACTGGTTCCCCATGTCTCCCGCTTAGTAACCTTAACCGTGGAAGTGGACACGATTCTCGCCGCAGCAGGCGACATCGAACGTGGTACATCAACGCATAAATTTAAATCCGCGTCCTTCAAAATCCCAACCAATTGCGACCTCTGTAACGAGCGAATCTGGGGACTCTCAAGTAAGGGTTTCACATGTCAGGACTGCGGATACTCCTGTCACGCGAAATGCGAGATGAAAGTCCCCGCAGATTGTCCCGGAGTGCTCGACAAAGCCGCCAAGAAAGCGCTGAAGGAAGAAAAACGGACGACTACGGCTGCCGTTGCTTCGGCGGAAGTCAGCGAACTCGACAGCGATTGGGGCGGATTGGCCACCCCCGGAATGTTGGGACCGCAGAGAACACCCAATAAATTCACCAAAACCGCTTCCGAAACCTCGACGGCAACTTCCCCCCCAGCACCTCGGAACCGAATCGTCGCACCGCCACCAGAACGCTACATCTCGGCCCCACCCCCCGAACCCATCGCTGAGCTTTCCGCAGAAACCCCTCTTCAAAACGGTGAGCGCCAAGCCGGCAAAATGTTATATGCCTACACCGCCACCTCCCCAGATGAACTAACTGTGGAGGCAAGCACGGACATCGTCATCCTGGAACCCGATGACGGCTCCGGCTGGACGAAGGTTCGCGCAGGCTTCAAGTCCGGGTTGGTACCTGCGTCGTACGTGGAAATATCGGAGTCGGGACCACCGATTCCTCCAAGACCAAGTAGTGTCCAAAGCTCGATGTCCATGGGCTCCATTAAAAAGAAGGGCCCGGCGGTGAAACCGAAGAGAGGCGCAAAGAGAGTTAGAACCGTGGTTGCGCTGTATGATTATGATGCGAGGACGGACGCAGAATGGAACATGAAGGAGGGGGAGAAGTTCGTGCTTGTTAAGGAGGATGCTGGGGATGGGTGGGCGGAAGTGGAGCGTGGGGGGGAGGTGAAGAGCGTACCGGCTAATTATGTGGAGATTGAGGGGTAGAGTATGTGAAGAGTAAGGGTAATCACCATGGAGGGGTTATTAAAGGAAGCTTTGGAGTAGCTTTGTATATTGAGGATGGCTTTATTGCTTGCTTTTCGCGGGAGGTGCATTCTACCGGAAGGTGGATGGAGTTTTTTTTTTTTTTTTTTTTTTTTTTTTGGGGGGGGGGGGGGTTCTGCAACGTTTTTTTTTTTTTTTTTTTTTTTTTTTTGGGAGGGGGAGGGGTTCTGCAACGTTTTTTTTTTTTTACCTTATCGCATTGCAGTGGAACTGCGTGTTACAATTGCATGCTGGGCTGAGAGTCGGTGGTTTTTTTTTGTTCGATTGCTATGTTGTGCAGACCAGTGTCTTGTTTTCTGCGGAAATAGGTGCGCTAGAAATAGCATTGGATTGTGTCATAAGTATCTATGGTAGAAAAGCTAGATAGAAAAGCAAGGGGTAAAATATATCTTGCGACAAAATTGATTGTTCTAGTTCCAAGTGAGATTGTAGCTTTTAAACGGTTTAGGTGGTGTTGGGGAGATGGTTTTACATACGCGCTGGCGGGGGTTTGGAACTTTCGGTATCATTGTGAAATGGATGCTCTGGTTGGGTGTATATATATAAGACGTTTTCCAGTACCGTTGTTTGGATGAAACAGAAATTTTTGCCAATATTACGCGCCAAGACTCCAGCCAAGTTTCCACGAGTGACAACTTATGGACGAAAGCAAATTGGGCGCAAGGAACTCGTGGGCTAAACGTAAAGAACCTACTTTCACTATCCCAGCAATTCGCATAAGGAATTACCCAGGTGAGAGAGTATAGCGTGGCAACAGGAATAAGGAGGGG
>JABYPW010000721.1:0-13870 GCA_016880775.1 Phymatotrichopsis omnivora
GGAACTGAAAAAAAAAAAAAAAAAAAGAGAGAGAGAGAGAGAGAGAGAGAAAAAGGAGGGGGGGGAAGCATGTGTTTAAGTCTTAATATCGGACCTCGTACGCGAAGACAACCGTATAGGTACCGATAAATTAATCCGAGGAACAAGCCGCGCAAGTCTGGCCTTGACGTGGGAGTACCATAGCTGATGGAAACAGGCAGAAATAATACAAAAGCCTGTGGTTAAGGCGAGAGTAAGAATATTGGGCAAAGAACACCCGCATTCTTTAGGATCGACAAGTGAGGAACCTGGTCTTGGCGTACCAAAGCCTGGGCTGAAGCGAAGAAACTCGAAGTACGAGTTGCTGAGTCCGGTTGATGCCTATAAATGGGCCTATGAATTTACTATTCTGGAGTAGAGCTGTGTTTGCTTCTATTTTCTCTATTTTCTCAGTCAAGGAACGGGGCCGCCTGGAGTGGGTAAAAGCTGAGGAAATTTCCAATGGCGATGGTGGCTTTTAACTGAACCCAGAGGACTGGAAATATCGATATGCCGTCGGGGCTCTGGTGAAGATCTGTGGCCTTTTTGCAAATTTGAAGAACCTTGGCTCTGCCTGCGGTGTGCGGGTTGTAGAAGCTAGGGAAAGCATTCACCCCATCTCTACTATCTGGATTTTTTTTTTCACTCGTCAGATCGCGGGCTGCATTCTATACTAGTACATCAACATTAAGTCATTCCTTCAACTGCAACAATTATCATACATTCCCCGACACATTTCCACCGCCAAATTCATTTAGCACCCAGGCCCTAGGGACGCGAGTTTAGAGGCAGGATTATCGTCAGAGTAGGTACCGCCAGATGTTGGCCGGTTAACGTCCATATCCTGTCTTCTAAGCGCCAAATCTCTAGCCGCAGAATTACCCCGCACCCAGATGGTGCAATCGGTGAGAAGGATAAGGATCCTATAACAGACACCTCCCCCTATTCTCCCCATGTCACCTCATTATCAAGCCCAACTACTTTAAACTTAGACCCGCAAAAGAACGTAACCTTAAGATATTTTTCAACAACCTTTTCCATATCAAAAACGCCATTTTCATCTTTTACCGGTCCTTTACCCAGCCCCGACCGATAGCCTCCATTTCAGCCTTTAAGCTATAAATTGTTACCGATCTAGTAGACCATGGACCCTGGTACCGCCTTAGCAGTTGTGAGCTTGTGCGGTCAGCTGTTTGGAGCTTCTATTCAAGGCTACGACATCTTCTCCAACGCACAGAACTTTGGTACGGACTACGGTGACTTCTGTCTGGATTTGGTCAAGGAACGGGGCCGCCTGGAGGAGTGGGTAAATGCTTGGGAAATTTCGGATGGTAATGGTGGCTTTCATCGGACACTGAATCCAGAGGACTGGCGGTATCGATACGCTGTCGGAGTTCTGGCTAGGATATGTGGCCTTTTTGCAAATTTGAAGAACCTGGACTCTACCTACGGCGTACGGGCTGTAGAAGCTAGGGAAAGCCACAGACTTCGGATATCGCAATCGGCGAAAAGGCTTTTCAAAGATATGAAAAACCAACTCAGCTTCTCGGATAAAAGCAAAGGATCGGTCGCTAACCCGCAACACACTTCAACTTCTAGCTCGCCAAGCCAAATAGGACCTTCTCTGGCAGAAAGTATTAATACCAATATTATCGCACACCTTGAAAACCCTACCAGGATAGAAACGAAAGCAATACCTCCAGGCTTAAACCTTACCGACGAGTTCACCCGAATTTCTGACGCGACCACAGAGTTCCAAAAGATGCTTCCAGCATACAAGAAATTTCAATGGGCAATATCCGACAAAGGGAAATCCGAGCAACTCATTCAACAACTTACGAAATACAACGATGGTCTCTACCAAATCCTTCCACTACCGAACATACTAACCATTCCCATGGAATCCCGACCCCTTTCTTCGGCGACAAACATGCATTATACAGTTCCCTTAAATTCAACCACAATATTTACCGGGAGATCCGATATTCTCGAGGAAATACACCAATACTTTTTATTCCAAGCTCCCTCTGATGCGCCTCGTCAGCAGCGCCGATATGTTTTGTTTGGGATGGGTGGCTCTGGGAAAACGCAAATTGCCGTTAAGTTTGCAGAAGACTACCGAGATTGGTGGGTTTTATTCCAATCACGCTCCACATAATATCCTTAACAATCATGTCTTCCATTCGTTTCCGGATACCAGCTAACACAATTATTATGACTACAGTTTCTGGGCTGTACTATGGGTCGATGCCACCAGCCATGAAACTGCCGAAAAGAGCTTTCGCGATATCGCTCGGATTGCCAAGGTTGAGGAAAATATAAAAGCTGCGCAACAATGGCTTACAAGGCTGGAGGAAGAGTGGTTGCTTATCATCGACAACGCTGACGACCCTGCACTGGATATCTCGGAATACTTTCCTACCGGAAACAGGGGGAATATCCTGGTTACTAGCCGAAACCGGGACTGCTGGAAGTACGGGCCGGAGTCTCACCACGAAATTAGAGAGATGAAGGAGAACGACGCGGTTGCTCTACTGCTCAAGGCATCTAAAACCCAATCAAACAAAGAAGCGGTACAATGGGCTTCACAGATTGTTAAAGAATTAGGATTCCTAGCCCTCGCGATCGATCAGGCCGGAGCATATATCGCCAACTCATGTGAAATCGACGAGTACTTGGATATCTACAAACAGCATCGGAAAGAGCTTCTCCTCCGGACTTCAGCGCAGGGAGCTCGGAGCTATAAACAGACTGTTTACACCACGTGGGAAGTGGCATTTCGAAAGGTGGAAGAGGAAAACCCGATTGCCGCGGATATTCTGCAGGTTTTTGCGTTCTTACATCACGAGGGAATCTCGGAAGAAATATTCCAGCGGGCAAGCTTAAGCTTCCCATCATGGAAAGCATCTTCCTTGTATACGGTAACAGGTATGCCAGAGCAGTTAATGAGGATACTCCAGCTGCAAGACAACGACAAAAATATTACTTGGGAGCGTTTTCGTCTTCGAAACGACGTTGACACACTTCTTCGATATTCCCTTGTCCGGAGAGAGAAAAATGCTTACTCAGTTCACCCCCTCGTTCATTCATGGGCGCGTGATCGACTTGGGAAGCAGGAACAGCAGCTCTTTTTGAGGTTGGCTATTTGTTTGCTCTCGCATTCCATCACCTTTGGATATAAAACGGAAGATTTCGCCTTTCGCAGACAACTACTACCTCACATCGACGCATCTCGCATACATTCCGCAGATCCTTCCCTTTGTTCCGGAATCGATTTAGAGCAAGTCATCCACACGACCAGAAAGTTTGGGTTAGTGTACTCTGAAATGGGACGATGGAGAGAGGCGGCAGAGAGCCAAGAACAAGCGTCTGAAGCAAGTGAAACAATTTTTGGCAAAGAACATCTAGAAACCCTGACTTCCATGTCAAACCTAGCCGCGACGTACAAGAACCAGGGCCGATGGAAAGAAGCAGAAAAGATGGAAGAGCGTGTAGTTGAGGGGAGGAAAAGAATTTTGGGCAAAGAGGATCCGTGCACCCTGACTTCCATGGGAAACCTGGCTGAGACGTACAGGAACCAGGGCCGATGGAAAGAAGCAGAAAAGATGGGAGAGAGTATAGTTGAGGCGATGGAGAGAATTTTGGGCAGAGAGCATCCGGACACCCTGACTTCCATGAATAACCTGGCCTTGACGTACAAGAACCAGGGCCGATGGAAAGAAGCAGAGAATATGGGAGAGCGTGTAGTTGAGGTGAGAGAAAGAATTTTGGGCAAAGAGCATCCGGAGACCCTGACTTCCATGGGAAACTTGGCCTCGACGTACAGGAATCAAGGCCGATGGAAAGTAGCAGAGAAGATGGAAAAGCGTGTGCTCGAGGCGATGGAAAGAATTTTGGGCAAAGAGCATCCGGACACCCTGACTTCCATGGGAAACCTGGCCGAGACGTACAGGAACCAGGGCCGATGGAAAGAAGCAGAGAAGTTGAGAGAGCGTGTAGTTGAGGCGAGGGAAAGAATTTCGGGCAAAGAGCACCCGGACACCCTGGCTTCCATGGGAAACCTGACCATGACGTACATTAACCAGGGCCGATGGAAAGAAGCAGAGAAAATGGGAGAGCGTGTAGTCGAGGCGATGGAAAGAATTTTGGGCAAAGAGCATCCGCACACCCTGACTTCCATGGGAAACCTGGCTCTGACGTACAGGAACCAGGGCCGCTTGGAAGAAGCGAAGAAGATAGAAGAGCGTGTCGTTGAGGGAAGGAAAAGAATTTTGGGCGAAGGACACCCACATACTTTAGTGGCTCTGGAGAACCTGGCTGCGACGTACCGAAGCCTGGGTTTGTCGGAAGAGGCAAAGAAGATCGAACTTCAAAGTGCGAGCGACTGAGGCGCGTCCCCTATAAATTGGGTTACGTATTTATTATTCGGGAATAGAATTATGTTCGTCTCTTTCCTCTACTCCCTCTACCTCCCTTTCTCTCTTTTTTTCTTTTCTAATTTTCCCAGCCGAATTCCAATTTCGCAGCAATTATACGCTTTTCGAGAGAGGGAGTTGCCTGTATATAAGCCACGGGAGCGGACAAAAGTTTTATACACTGTATCATACATCTATGGACTGCAATATCAAATGCGACCCCACAATGCGCACCCGGAGATGCCACAATCCAACAGTCCTACTCCCCCCCCCCCCCCAGTACAATGCTCCAGATCCAATCCTCGTCGATAATCTTTCTGCGAACTATTTATGAGATGGTAGAAAGAAGAGTTTTCTGGAAACGCCACTTGTCCCCGACGGTATGCTTTACGTCTTATTACGAAAAGAGAGAAAATCGGTACGATGCGGAATCATTACGCGTGGGTTTGTACGAGGCAGACGAGTGATACCTGATGTCTTATGTTCGCCTGTTGTATTCCTTTAAAGTACTCTATACAGCTTATATATTACACTAGATTTCTTTTCGTTACTCTTACAGATTTTAGAAATGTTTTCTCTATATTTCGTTGATTATTTCTGTTTTGGCGTCGGAGGGATAGTGCTGTTCTTGTGGTTTTCGGTAGAGATTTTAGACTTTATTTATTTCTATTTCGGGGTCGGAGGGTTTAGAGGAGTTTCTTTCCCTAGTTTTGGTAGAGGTTTGGAAATCTCTGGAGTTTTGGTTTTCTTTCGGTCGGTTGTATATTTCAATTGCATGTTTCCACTACATATATTTCAATTACATGTTTCCACTGCATATTTCATTTGCATGTTTCCACTGCATATTTCGTTTGCATGTTTCCACTGCATATTTCGTTTACGTATACTTCACGGATACATTACCTCAACATAAAAAATGGAAGTCGAAAGTTTGGATACAATCTCGATTCTCGGGCATTGCAAACTCTCTTTCGGTTAATTCCGCTCACCTCCGTCCGCTGCGAAATGAAGGAAAGATTTATCTTCGCTGCTTATATAAAGTACGGATGCATATACCCCATCATCCACGCTTTCCGGCTTTCTTTTGCGCTTCACTCTTCTGATCTTGGACTGCGTTCAGCATACCATCCCGCTCCCAATTTTCACAAAAAAAAAAAAAAAAAACTCGAGTCCTTTCTCTCACCTTGTTCGTCTTCCCCAACTTTCAGGTCTATAGCAATGTGGGATGTAGCGTGAAACCTAGTCTCCCAGCAATAATATCGCAGAGGAAGAAATCAAACGAAGAAAAGTTGCGGCAGAAAAACCACCAACACCATGCTCATGTGACTCTCAACAGTCCCGAAAACAGGTCTCTCACTCATAAGACCCACTTAGCAACAAAGGTTATATCACAATATACTTTGCGTTTATGAGAAGGCCTATTCTTGTTTGATTAATATCATCATCAATATTTTTATTGTCATTATTAGATCGTACTCTTGACTAAAATAAAACCAAGCTGGGCTCACCTTCGCAGATTTCATCACCCGCTAACCACACAGCTCGTGCAGAGTACACGATATCACTTCGCCTTGTTCCGTGCGCGGTGGTTGGGCTGAGACTTGGTTGGTAGATTAACTATGGGGGGTTGGAAATTGAACACCGAAATTTGATCACCACCAAACCGAAATTATAGAAATAATTAAAATCAAATCCAATCCTAAAAAAACGGAACCAGTACCAAAACCGAAGAAGAAAAAAAAAAACTGAACCGACCACCTCGCGGCCATAATCCTACGAAAACCGCAACCTTCTTTCCCGGCTAAAATCCAATCCTCATCAGCAAACCCATTTGTCGGAAAGGCACATGCTGCACACGCATCTGCGATCCCTACCTTGTTATTTCTAACCCTCTTCCCGTTTTCAAAAAAAAAATCAAAAAAAAATCGTCATGTAGTACCCCAAACGTTTTCCAATTCCAGCGGAAGGATTCGGCAGCTTAAATTCCCGAGGTCTAAAGTGGGTCCGAGTGGTGTGGCGCGCGCTCCAACAAAAAATTGGATTTCCTACAGACAAGAAATTTAGCGTTGATCATGTACCGGGTTTCCTTCTAGTTTCTTGGTACTTCGATAGCTTTCAACGCCTCTCCGTCAAAAAAAAAAATAAAAAATAAAAAATAAAAGGCACAAACACCATAAGCTGTCGCCTGGTTGAGGCGAGGGTAAGAATATTGGATAAAGAACACCCGCATACTTTAACGAATCTACAAGTGAGGAGCCTAGTCTTGGCGTACCAGGGCCTGGGCTGAGGCGAAGGAAATCAAGGTACAAGTGGCTGAGAAAAGTTGATACTTATTAATGTATCTATGAATTTACTATTCTGGAGTAAAATTGTGTTCGCCCCTATTTCTCTCTATTTTCTCTTCCTATTTTCTCTTCTTCTTTCAACCCGCCTTGCCCTTAACCTTCCTACTTTGGTTTGAATTATACGATTCCGAGAGGGACGTGCCTCGAATATAAGCCTTGAAAGCGGACGAAACACCTTCCCGCGGTACATGTAGGTACTGCTGTATCTAACGTGGTTGTATAATAAGAATTCGGTGGTGCCACAATGAAACAATCCCGAATGACTTCCCTCTTTTCCCTGAGACAATGCTCCGGACCCCAATCCCGCTGAGACTCTTCCCAGGAACTATTTATTGGATGCTATCAATTTTTTTTTTCTTGGAACATTAATTTTCTTCAACGATATTTTATCACTTATTACGAGCGAAATAAGACGGCATAGCTTTACTCGACAAAAACGAGTGATACCTGATGACTTCTATTCGCTTGTATTCCTTCAAAGTGCTTTATACAGCTTGTACTTAGTACATGACACTATATTTCTGTTAGTTGTCCTTGCGGTTTAGAGTTTTAAATTTTTATTTCTGTTTTGATGACGGCGGGATAGTGCCATTCTTGTGGGTTTCCGAATAGTTGTTGGATTTCTTTAGTTATTTCGATTTTGGCGTTGGAGAGATATCTGGGTCTCTTTTCAAAGCGTTGATAGAGGTTTGGGGGTTCTTTGGAGTTTGATTTTCTTTCGGTCGACCTGTTTATATATTTCCCTTGCATATCTCCTTTCTTTATTTCCCTTGCATATTTCCTTTGCATATTTCCTTTACATATTTCCTTTACAATCTCCTTTCCATATTTCCTTCCCATATTTCCTTTGTGTACATTACATAAATACATAACCTGAGCAAAGAAATTAACTTTCCTTAGTGTTATTCCACTTTCTTCTGTTTTAGTTCGTTCTCCTCCGCCTTCTGGGACATGAGCTTCTATGCGTGTAGAAGATAAAGGCTTGTGCTTGTTGGACAACGTACGGGTATTCACCCTATCTGTGTAATCTGGATTTTCTTTCTTTCTTTCTTTCTTTCTTTCTTTTTTTTTTTTTTTCACTCGTCAGATGGTGGGCTGCATTCTGCACATCAATATTAAGTCATTACTTCAATTGCACTAATTATCATACGTTCCCCAATGCCATACGGACATATTTTCACCGCCAAATTCATTTAGGCCCCAGGTGGGAGTTTAGAGGCCAGATTATCGTCCATATCTTGTCTTTCAAACGCCGGGACTCCAGCCGCAGAATTCGATTACCCCACACTCAGATGGTGTACTAGTACATAACCAGAGAGAAGGCTATCCCTTAGTCCGGTGAGATATGGAAAATCTGTTGTAATTTTTCATATAGCTTCTGATTGGTTAGAAGTCAACGATACATTTGCTGTTTGCTTACTAAGCGACATCCAAAAGTGCCTTGCGATGTTAATTCAATACAACGAAAAATTAGTGGTTAAAGGCAAGAAAAGCAGGAAGGAGTTAATTTCATGAATTCCATTGTATATAATAGTTATTAAATTATCATATTTAAAAAATATTCGATCGCTCGTGGGCTATGTTTTTGCTTGCGCGAGTTCTGATATTGCGTTTGTGATTAGTAATAGAAACTTTACCCAAAAGGTGCGTAAGACATCTTCCACATATCACCTCGTTATCAAGCCTAAGCTGCTTTGAACTTAGGATATTTTTTTTACAACCTTTTCCATTTCAAATTGCCATTTCTATCTTTTACCGGCACTTTCTATTTAGCTCCGACCGATAGCCTCCCTTCAGCCTTTAAAGCTATAAATTGGAACCGACCTAGATAGACCATGGACCCTGGTACCGCCTTAGCAGTTGCTAGCTTGTGCGGTCAGTTGTTTGGAGCTTCTATTCAAGGCTACGACATCTTCTCAAATGCACAGAACTTTATTGCGGACTATGGTGATTTCTGTCTGGATTTGGTCAAGGAACGGGGCCGTCTGGAGGAGTGGGTAAATGCTTGGGAAATTTCGGATGGTAATGGTGGCTTTCATCGGAATCTGAATCCAGAGGACTGGCGGTATCGATATGCCGTCGGAGTTCTAACTAGGATATGTGGCCTTTTTTGCAAATTTGAAGAACCTAGACTCTACCTACGGCATATGGGCTGTAGAAGCTAGGGAAAGCCACAGACTTCGGATATCGAAATCGGTGGAAAGTCTTTTCAAAGATATGAAACACCAACTCAACATCTCGGATAAAAGCAAAAGCTCGGTCGCTACCCCCCAACACACTTCAACTTCTGGTTCGCCAAGCTGCACGAGACCTTCATCCCCTTCTCTGCCAGAAGGTATCCCCGCTATTAATGCCAATATTATCGCACACCTTGAAAACCCTGCCAGGATAGAAATGAAGGCCATACCTCCAGGCTTAAACCTTACCGACGAGTTCACCCGACTTTCCGACGCAACCGCAGAGTTCCAGAAGATGCTTCCAGCATATAAGGAATTTCAATGGGCAATATCCGGTAAAGGGAAATCCGAGCAACTCATTCAACAACTTACGAAATACAACGATGGTCTCTACCAAATCCTTCCACTACCGAACCTACTAACCATCCCGATGGAACCCCGATCCCTTTCTTCGGCGACAAACAAGCATTATACATTTCCCTTTAATTCAACTACAATATTTACTGGGAGATCCGATATTCTCGAGGAAATACACCAATACTTTTCATTTCAAGCTTCCTCCGATGCGCCTCGTCAGCAGCGCCGATATGTTTTGTTTGGGATGGGTGGCTCTGTGAAAACGCAGATTGCCGTAAAGTTTGCAGAAGACTACCGAAATTCGTGAGTCTTATTCCCCGATAATGCTCCACAATATCTTCTAACACCAACATGTCTCCTTCCATTCGTTGGTAAACAACAGCTAACAACTTTTATGACTATAGTTTCTGGGCTGTACTATGGGTCGATGCTACCAGCCATGAAACTGCCGAAAAGTACTTTTGCGATATCGCTCGGATTGCCAAGGTTGAGGAAAATGTAAAAGCTGCACAACAGTGGCTGACAAGGCTGGAGGAAGAGTGGTTGCTCATCATCGACAACGCTGACGACTCTGTACTGGATATCTCGGAATACTTTCCTACCGGAAACAGGGGGAATATCCTGGTTACCACCCGAAACCGAGACTACATGAAGCACGGCTCTCACCACGAAATTAGAGAGATGGAGGAGGATGAGGCGATTACTCTGCTGCTCAAGGCATCTAAAACCGAATCGAACGAAGCGCTCCAGTAGGCTCCAAAAATCGTTAAAGAATTAGGATTTCTAGCCCTCGCGATCGATCAAGCAGGAGCGTATATCGCCAACTTATGCGAAATGGACGAGTATTTGGATATCTTCAAACAACATCGGAAAAAGCTCCTCCAGACGTTAGTGCAAGGAACTAGGAGCTACAAATCGGCGGTCTATACAACGTGGGAGGTGGCATTTTAAAAAGTGGAAGAGGAAAACGCAGTTGCAGCGGATATTTTGCAAGTGTTTGCATTCCTACATCACGAGGGAATCTCAGAAGAAATATTCCAGCGGGCAAGCATCGCATGTTGGCAACAGAGGTGCCGGAGAAGTTGATGAGAATTCTGTGGAAGGATAGTGACAAAAATTGGGATTCTTTCCGCTTTCGAAACAACGTTGCAACACTTCTTCGGTATTCCCTTATCCGGAGAGAGAAAAACGCTTACTCAGTTCACCCCCTCGTTCATTCATGGGCCCGTGATCGGCTTGTGAAGCAGGAACAGCAGCTCTTTCTGAAATTGGCTACTTGTTTGCTATCGCATTCCAT
Organism: Phymatotrichopsis omnivora; assembly: GCA_016880775.1. Lineage (NCBI taxonomy): Eukaryota > Fungi > Ascomycota > Pezizomycetes > Pezizales > Rhizinaceae > Phymatotrichopsis > Phymatotrichopsis omnivora. The sequence goes on from JABYPW010000721.1 coordinate 10,610, forward strand.
CACTTGGGAATATAAAACGGAAGATTACGCCTTTCGCAGACAACTGCTACCTCAAATCGACGCATCTCGCATACTCTCCGCAGATCCTTTCTTAGATTCCGAAACCGATTTAAAGCTAGTCAAACATACGGCTGAAAATTTGGGGTTAGTGTACTCTGAAATGGGACGTTTGAGAGAGGCGGAGAAAAGAGTACAAGCGGTTAAAGCAAGTGAAACAATTTTTGGCAAAGAGCATCGGAAAACTCTTAATTCAATGGTAGACCTGGCCTCGACGTACAGGAGCCAGGGCCGATTGAAAGAAGCAGAGAAGATGGAAGAGCGTATAGTTGAGGCGATGGAAAGAATTTTGGGCGGGGAGCATCCGGATACTCTGACTTCCATGAATAACCTGGCCTGGACGTACAGGAGCCAGCGCCGATTGAAAGAAGTAGAAAAGATGGGAGAACGTATAGTTGAGGCGAGGGAAAGAATTTTAGGCAGAGAGCATCCGGACACTCTGGCTTCCATGAATAACCTGGCCTTGACGTACAAGAACCAGGGCCGACGGAAAGAAGCAGAGAAGATGGAAGAGCGTATAGTTGAGGCGAGGGAAAGAATTTTTGGGGAAAAGAGCATCCGGACACCTTGACTTCCATGTCAAACCTGGCCGATACGTACAATAACCAGGGTCGATGGAAAGAAGCAGAAAAGATGGGAGAGCGTGTATTTGAGGCGAGGGAAAGCATTTTTGGCAAAGAGCATCCAGACACCCTGACTTCCATGTCAATCCTGGCCTCGACGTACAGGGACCTGGGCCGATGTAAAGAAGCAGATGAGATGGGAGAGCGTGTACTTGAGACGGGGAAAGAATTTAGGCAAAGAGCATCCGCACACTCTGATTTCCATGGGAAACCTGGCTCTGACATACTGGAAACAAGGCCGCTCGGAAGAGGCGAAGAACATAGAAGAGCGTGTCGTTGAAGCGAGGGAAAGAATTTTGGGCAAAGGACACCCGCATACCTTAGTGGCTCTAAAGAACCTGGCTGCGACGTTCCGAAGCCTGGGTTTGTCGGAAAAGGCAAAGGAGATCGAAGCGCGAGGGACTGAGGCGCGTCGCCTATAAATTGGCTCACGTATTTATTATTCGGGAATAAAATTGTGTTCGTATCTTTCCTCTGCCCCCCTCTACCACATCTCTCTCTCCCTCTCTCTCTTTTTCTTAATTTAATTCTAATTTTCCTGCCGAATTTCAATTTCGCAGCAATTATACCCTTTTCGAGAGAGAGTTTCCTGTATATGAGCCACGAAAGCGGACAAACCCCCTTTACACTGTATCGTACAACTATGTACTGCAGTATCAAATACGACTCTATAATAAGCACCCGGTAACGCCACAATCCAACAGTCCTATACTATTCACCCTCCCTATAGTACAATACTCCAGATCCAATCCTCGCCGCTAAGCCGGTAGTAATAAGCGAAGAAACCATGAAATTCTTTGCATTTCTACAAAGAAGGAAAACTGAAACGAGTGATATTTCATGATCACGGTGTCGAGATTTTTTCTTTTGGTCGTACTCGAGCCAAAACACATTGAATATTGCAGTACTCAGCAGAGGTGTCTTGATTAAGTATAGTATTAGGGTAAATTAATGCAAAGAAGTATTTCCAAAGTATAGTCTTGGACTAGCACCTACGTAATGAGCAGAGAAACACTACAATATGAAACCCGTCATACTCCAGAATCGACGATCTTGCCTATGGTAATACCCTCCAAAACACGCATGAAACCCTAGCCCTATTTGTCCAGTTCTCTGCGAATGCCTCCTGAAACAAAAGGAGAGTCTGATAGAATGCCATTTTTTTCCACTCGTCACACCTCTATTTAAGAAAACCCCTCACCCCATTCATTGCATATCCTTTAAGAAAACCCTTCCCATTCCTCTCTTCCCTCTCTCCCCTTTCCAATCCAGATGATTACTTTGCAAGATGTTTGCCATATTTTGCACCCAACAACTAAGTTTTAAAAAATTCCCGTCCTCACTTTTGATTTGCCACAATTTGCTTTACTTTATGATTTAAACAACAGATATACTACAACATGATTGGACCTTCATTGAAATGGCAAGGTTTTTACAGAAATAATATCGGATATAGAAGTGGAATAAATGCATCAGAAACTGCATCAAATAAACTATTCATCTCTCTATAGTGGTAATAGTTCATTTAAATAGGATATTAAACATCATATTATTTGAGCAGAAACTGAACCATGACAATGCTGAGTAAGTATCTTCTCTACTTAATCTTTTTCATTTATGATTTGAACTTAAGCTGACACAAATTAGGGTCATTCATAGGTACAATACCTGCTTTTGCTACAACATATTCACAAAACACAGCACTTAGATTCACTTCTTTTACTACTCTCCATACATAAAAGACTACAATAGCAAGATGATTTCACCTTGGCATTGCATGTACAAGAGTAAGAAATTCAATGGCTGACGCTGATGTGTATGTATAGAGCTTAATCTTGTATTGGAATAGCTTTATTTTCCTTTTTTTTAATTCCATTGATAGAACTAATTACTAATGAGACATTTACGATAGCAAACTAAAGACCTTAGAATATTTCTCTACATGATAAATAATTCAAATTATTTCAATCTGAACCAGCTTTAGCTTTCTGAAATTCAAATCAGAATGGACTTCAATAAATTTCTATCTAAATATTGTATTAACGTGTTGTTTGAAGCTAGGAATCATCAGAAAAATAGCACTTGATATACAACTATATTATATAAACAACAATGCATCCAATGGTCTCCAAAACATTCCTTGATGTCTAGCAGCAAGTATCCACCTCCTATAATTTCAAATACAAATATTTCTATACAGGAAATAATAATTTATAAATACCTAGATACTACTAGCACACTACAAAAGGGATAACTTCAAGCAGTATTTACAGGGCTTACTTAGATTACTATACATGCTCTTACTATGGTCATCTCTCCTATTGCAATACCATAGGAATCCCTAAGCTATCGCAAGCTATGGTTTACCCAGGGTTGTCCACAAAGTTCATCCTACAGCACCCCTCCCTCCAGCAATTCCTTTACCACCTTCTAAGCCACCTTTATCTACACGTCTGACACATCAGTGCTTTTTGTACCCGCGCTAAAAACTCCGCTTAATAACAATCAGTCTCTTTTACTTCATTAGTTATTAACTATAATGGTACCTTCATCCTCCAATTTTTTTTTTTTTTTTTTTTTT
>JABYPW010000722.1:0-21488 GCA_016880775.1 Phymatotrichopsis omnivora
AAAAAAAAAAAAAAAAAAAAAAAAAAAAAAGAAAAAGAAAGAAAGAAAACGGCCTTTTTGCGATTGGTTTACTTTCTTGTTAGTGTGCGTTTTGCCCATGCTTCAACGATAATAAATGATCGGTAAATAATCCCCACAGTTAGAATGTTTATGTTGTTTTTATAAAAATGGGAGTACACGTATAAAAAGATGTATTGCATAATACATGCATTACATGGTGAGTCGAAAGTTGCATGGAAATGGCCTCAACGCGTTATCCCTGCGCGACATCCGCTTCCTGCGCTTCATATGCATTGCTTTAGAAACGTGCACTCCTGGCGGTTACGTCGTAAATTTTTCGTCTAAATAAATGGATCGACTATGCGTAGTCAATTACTATCCTGGGAGTCGAGTTTAACCCGCTCTCAAATCCCATCTGTCGCAACGCAATTCGTCGGCTCCACCGGGATATGAGATGCTATCAGGTGTACTCGAGTAGAGTATTAGTCACACATGCTGAATTGGTAGAGTTATCTTTCCGTCGCACTTGGCTTTATCGCATCACGTGTCTTCTTCGGCTTACGGTAGAGAAAAAGGTTGGGAGGGCATGCACGTGCTACTTGTAGTTTAATTGAACCTCAAAGTCGAGTATGTTAAAACAACTTCGCCGAGGTATCTGCTAAATTTTGTACCAAGTACAGTGCTTGCTTGCTTGGTATGGGGCCAACCGCGCGTATGGGGTGGGGATGCGAAAGACGAACGACTACGAAGCCGATTCGGTCCTAACGAACCATGGTGTGTTCTCTATGGGAGGATGAAGCGCAAGCGAAGGAAAAAATACCGCTTGCAAATCGTCGCCCAACCGATATATGTATGGGGTTTTTGTTTCCTGGAGGCGGGGTAAAATGTATGGGATCGTTTGAAGTTTCAGCGACTCCGTTTCAGCAGCGCTGTCCACATGCTTCGGTTGAAATCACCAAGCCTTGTATAAGTGGTTCAACACTTTTTTGTGGGTACTGTAAAGTGTGTATACATACAGGGGTATTGGGCTGGGTGGTATGGCCTTCTATAGTTGACAAAAGCCCCCTGGGCCTATGCGAGGAAACAGGTGTTTGTATGGCACCACTTTTGATATGAAACCTAGCCACCTAAGTGTATTTAGCCAGCTTCGAAAATATGTGAAACCACACCCAAGAGTATTTCACATACGACGTCTATTGTTAGTACCTTCAACTATGTATTTCTTGGCTTGATTATATAATAATATTCCGTGGTTTTTGTTTTTGTTATTTGCGGCCAAACCCACGTGCAGCAGTAGCTAATACGCTATGGCGTAAAAACCGCGTTGGGGCGTTTTGAGGAAGAAATTCCAGGCATCGGATGGCTGGGACGCAGTCATGGTTCTTTTGTAGGCACGGTAACAGGCTACATCGGCTAGCGGCATAACCGTGGGAAGGTTAAACCACTGATGACCCTCCTCGGGACTACTAAAAAAATGGCTTGATTATATTTGAGCGTATGAATATAAATACAAGAATAATAAATAAAAATTATAGGCGTATACTTCCATAGGATGTTTGTTGTACTATAGCCAGTGACCTTTTGGCCTTCAGGAAAATGTATGCCAAATTATTACAAGCTGCACCTCTGATCGCTCAGATTCTGTAAAGTTTCTTGAAAGTTCTTGGTAGTTAATAAGGAGTTCAGCTCACTTCATAATGACAAAATTCACTTAGTTCATGTCTAATGTAAACTGTTTTTGTTGCACCTACACAACACCTAGAACACCTGGAAGAGGCATATGTGCAGTACATGTACAATATGTAAATTTTTAACACAGGTTATCATGGTAATTATACCCCCAAAAGTCAACTTTCTCTCAATTATATATTCACAAGCATAGAAAACCAGACACTTAGATACATACATAGATGTGGAAACTACTTCTCTATATTAAGAAAAGGTTAGCATAACTGTCTTTTACTACTACCACTCCTAATATACCTGAATTTCTAGTTAGTCTAGGTTTTATAGCTTTGGCGAATTTTCCCATATAGTTGCCTAAATGGGGACTGACGACTAAGCATATGAATGTACTTCCTGATGCTCCTATACATAGTTATCTCTTATCCGATATAAAGGATATATGTATCCTACTATAGTATAGTAGGGGTAAGGAGTGGATGAAGGTACATCCTGATGCTCCTATATATATGACTATGTCTTTCCTCTTAATTAAGTAGACAATTAGCTTCCATTTTGATCACTTACAATATGGACAGGGTATTTATATTCATTTAGGAGTAAGGACATAGTCACACATTGTAGGAGGGTTAGGTATACAGCTTCAATCACTAAGTACTGTTAGGGTAACCTTTATATAGCCTTCTTAATTGAGTGTACACACCCTGTCCATATAATAGTGACCAATAGGAAAACAAAATCCTATAGTAGGGGTGAGGATAGTCTAGTAGTATATCTGTCCTAGTGTTATTGTGCTGTAATATGCAATGTAGTAGGTTCAAATCCTACTCACACCTCTCATAAAAATACCATGATTTCCTAGTCAGTCATATATTTTGTAGTGTAAGTGAGTTTTCCCTTATACTTACCTAAATAGGGACTGAAGACTAAGTATATAAATGTGTTTCCTAATGCTTCTATACATAGTTACCTCTTATCTGAATCAAAGGATGTATGTACCCTGCTATATCATAGTGTACTAAGGGAAAAAAATTGATGTCATCCTCATTATCATCATCATATACTATAGTATAGTATAGTAAGGGAAAAAGTAAATTATTATCACTATCATAACTATCTTTTAATAAAATTAAAATGCTGCAAATCTCATAACAAATGTCCTCTATAAAATTAGTAATATGACTATATATGTATGTATACTAGTTTTGTTAGAAATAGGAATTTCAAAGTATATTAGAGGAGAAGAGGTAAACTATAATGAATCTCCTAAGAATACTACCCTTTTATATAGAGATGTTGGATTGCTAGTACTTTATCTATACTATTATTAATTTTCTTGGTAAATAAGTTTAGCTATAAGATAGACAAAACTTTGTTTCTATATTATAGACAAGATAAGCTATGTGGATGATGGAAGGGGAGGGGGGGGGAATTCATTTTTTATTTTATCTTTATGACCCTAAAAGGGTCATTTAAAAGAACCTTCTTATGCAGCTATTCTTAGCTATGAAGGAGGTAAAAATATAGCTAACTTAAGGTTAGTATTGATAAGGTCTACATAAAGATAAAATACATGTAGTTCCTATATCCTCCTCACTTACATATAATAAACTAAAGAAGAAATATAGTAGAAAGTAAATAGTAGTGGGGGAAGAAAATCCAGAAAAGAAATATGACTAGCAGGAAACCTAGCAACTTAGTACATTAAACTAGTAGAAAGACTTAAGCAAGAAATAAAAGAAAGGCTTAGGGAACCTTTTTCCCATCTCCAGTAAGGTGAATGTTACAATAACTGGAAAGGATCAAGGTAAAAGTAAGGAACAGTAACTAAAGAGAAAAGAAAGAGAGAAAAATAAAAGAGATAACTTATTATAAAGCTAAACATAAAAAACACTTACACTAAGGGAATAACTAAACTGGAAAAGAAATGAAATACCGAGGGGCCATAAGTCTCCATTCCCTCTTCTATCATAGTATGCAGGTTCTCTACTTGCTTGTTGTTATCAGCCAAGGCTTTCAGGTAAATAGGGTAGAGGGGATCATTGGTGGGCTAGGTGGCATCATAATTAGCACATTTGAGAATTGTGTATTTCCATTATCATCCTTGTGCTTACACATATATATTTATATATTAGTGTTTGAAAATACTATTTAGGCTAGTACAGAGCCAGTAGCAGGGGGAGAAGGTGCACTTTAGTTGATGATGACTAAAGTGACAATAGCAGGAGCACTGGGTAGCCTTTGAGAAGGCAATATAGGGGTCAGTCCTTCATATCTTATTGCAGATAGAAAGGCCCTAAGAGATAGGGTAGTGATTGTTTTTGATAATGATAGTGATAATAATCAAAGAGGTGGGTTTAGTGACTAGCTTATCCTTAGAAGTAAGCCAGTAGGGAACTTAGGCAAGAACTACTCCATGGTTATATATCTTGATCTCCTTTTAGAAAAATGATATATATTCGAATTTAGAAGTGTTAAGAACTATGGTTAGTATATTATATACAATATACTTCTTATAAAGGAAGTTCTAGTGAAGACTGGTAGTCATAGGGAAGAACTTATGTACAGCCTCTTTAATAGTTAGCTTATAAGTAAGAATGTATTAGGTAGTAGTATTCTCTATAATAGAAAGGAAAGTATTATAAGATCTAACCTTGCAGATATATAGATACAGTAGGCAGAGGGGCCTTCTTCTCCTCTAGGGTAGAGTTAACAGTGTCCTAGATAGTGATAGGGTTAAACTTAAGTATTTCTCCCTCAAGATTGAACTATGATCTCTATCTCTTACCTGGTTATGTACTTTTAAGCAGGAGGGGCAGTAATAGTTGGTAGTTGTAGTATAGCTAAGGCTTTAGCCTTTCTTTTGTTCATAACCTATGCCTATGTATTGTTAGTTACTGGGGACACCACTTGTGGTATAGCAGGGGAGGGGGTAGTAAGGGAGGAAGAAATCTTCCTCACTACCTTAGCAATTTTTAATCTTTCTAACTGTAGCTTCTTAATTAAATTAGAAAGGACAAGGTCGACTTTAGTAGGGCCTACCTTGGATAAGGCTATAGTAGTGGTATTGCAGGTAGTGATGGCCTTGAGTTCATTAAAGTATGCTTCGAAGGACTATTTGCTAGTAGTGATAGTAGTAATAGCCTCATAGATCTGTTCACAGAGGCAATGACAGACAGTAGTGTAGAGGAGAAAAACTTAAGTTGTACTACAGAGATATATATCTAGAGAGCTCTATTATCTCTAATGGGTAGGAACCAGTTTGGACTCCAATTTTCAACAATGGCAGTAGTGGTGTCAGAGCTAGAGAAGCTTCTGATACTATCACTGATGGAGGCTACTTGCTGCATTTTTTCTAGTAAGAGGGTAGAGGGGGGTAGGTTATAGAGGGTAAATACTCTCCTATTTTACGACATAGTCATGATAGTTGACAATGTATTTTGATAATACTAATAGCTAATAACTAATAATATAGGGGGTAGTTTGAAGGTACTAAGAAGCTTATATAGATGGTGGAAAATAATTAGTATTAAATATAATTTAAGTATATACTAGAATAAAAATTGTTTGTAGAATATTTTTGAAATCTACAAGACAAATTAATAGGATTTATAAAACTAAATACATGTAACTGAAGATAAAAATGTAATGTAAAAGGTAAATACTTATGGAGCTTTTATCTACTATTAAATCTAGTAATAGTCTACAAAATGCCCATAAGCATTTACTATTTATATTATATTTTTATCTTCACTTACATGTATTACTTTTATAGGTCATATTAGTTTGTTTCACATATTTTAAAATATTATATAAGCAATTTTATTTAAGTATATCATGAAAGTAAATATATTACTATTGTTAATTTATAATATAATTACCTTATCCTAGTAATTATTTATAGTATAGTAAAATAGTTTCATTCTCCTCAATTCAAATTATACGTATAGTAGAGTAAAAATATTTTAGATAAAGTACTATCAAGTTAATATTTATTAGTTAGAGAAAGAGAGAGAGAGAGAGAGAGTAGAAGAGTGAGAGAGGGGAAAGAGAGCTAATAAGATAGTAACTTTAATTATTCTTGTGCTAAGAAAAGTAAATTATAAGATAATCTTAAAACCTATATACTCTAAGTACAAAAATGTTTATATTTAGTCCTAGAACATACTGAAAAATTTTTATCTGATAAAAGGAACTTTCTAAATTTAAGGTCTGCTAAATATTTACTACTAGGAAGGCTTCAATATTATAAGATTTACCTTACCTCCTGAAAAATAATCAAAGGGTTATATAGCTACTATATAGTTCTGATAAAACTATTATACATACTTCTATAAGGGTAGCTAATATAAGTCTGGATATATATTATTTCAAAAAATTGTTAAAGTAATATAACTTATAGATATTCTTATAAATGATAAATGTATGAGTAGAATGCTAGATAAATTATAAATAAATAAATAAATAAATAAATAAATAAATAAATAAATAAATAAATAAATAAATAAATAAATAAATAAATAAATAAATAAATAAATAAATAAATAAATAAATAAGAATATTAAATATTGTAGAGTATAGCCTAGGCCATATGAAGGTTACCCTGATAGTGCTTAGCAATTATCACTCCTATGCATATGACTATATATCTGCTTTTAATTCAGTGTAAATGCCCTATCTGTATTATAGTGACTAAGTAGAAGAGTATAGCCCTTAAATTATATAAATTCCAAGTCTTTAATTTGTATTAGTATATCTTTGAAAAGTTTAAAATTTTACCTATTCCTCTATTACTATATTTTATATATTACCTTTCTAAACTAGTAGTTAGAAGTTGTATTTGTAGATTCTATAATGTATAAAAACTTAGATTCCTATAAGAAATAAATTTTTTTCTAGGAGTACTCCTCTTTACATAGTGTAATTCCTTATAGGTAGAAGCTATATAGAGGTTAATTCTTTTTAATAAATGTTTAGTAATATAGATATAAAGGTTTTGGGGGACAAATATATATTATAGCTATATCATATTATTACTAGTAGTTATTAATATATTATAAGTTACTTGAGGTAATATAGAAATACATAGTAATAGCTAGGGTTAGACTTGTAAAAATATCTAAATTATTTCTGGATAATTCTTGGTTTTTACTCTAAGGCTAGAAAATAAGTTATGTATTAAAAATAATAAAAGTTACTTCTCAAAAGGTATAACTCTATAATATTATTAACTCATATTTTTAGTATTTCTTCAATGATTTTGCATAGCTCAATTTAGATATTCCTACTAGGTCTAGCCTAGCTAATGAGCTATATATATATTTCTTACTTATAATCATTATATTATCATTTCTACTAAGGGTTTGATAGTGCTAGGGGGGTAGGAGGTGAAAGAGTGACTATCCTCCTAGCCCTTAAAGGTCCCATAGCACCATATATATGTCTTGCAAAGTTGAGGATACCCCTGCTCCTTCTGTATAGTAGGATTGCCAGTTCCATATCTAGAATTGTAGGAGAGAGAGGATAGTTGTCAATATCTACGATCTTCCCTAACTGGGCTGACTGCATATGGGAGACTGCTGAGACTACAGGTCTCTTATACTAGGCATAGAGATCGTGGTAATGAGCAGCATCTGCCCTAGCTTCCTCAAGATCCTTTTCGAGCTCCTAAACCTACCTTTAAACGGTAGTTAGAGACTTAATTTCCTCTCCCTTTACTTTAGAGCTGTGTCCCTAGCTTGAACCTGAAACCTCAGGAAAATGATTTCTCCTTTCAAGGAGGAGTTCATGTCTCTCATATAGTTATTATCCATCTGCAGCTCTATGAGTAGTTGGGAGATGTCTTCCTTCACTAGTTCAATCTTTATAGCTTCCAAGTCATTTATCAGGGAAGCATTTTTAGTTCAGAGCTAGTTGATTCTGAAGTTGAATTCCATCTCTATTTATTCCCTGATTTTTGTTACTTTGAAGGTATTCTCCTGTTTTTGTTCCTTTAGGAGGTTAACCACCTATAGGAGAATGTTGGTAACTCTAGGAGGGAATAAGATGAGAATAGGAGGAAGTTTTCTCCCCATCTGTTTCTAAGTCAAGATGGTGGAGAAGAGGATAGCTTGTACCTCCTCCTTTTGCCTTTGGAAGTCTTCCAAAAGCTAGGACTTGATTTCTTGGTATACCTGATCTCCAAAAAGGTTCCTAACTTGGAGGAAAGTATTATTGAGCTTGATAAAGTTATTTTGGATAGAGATTTAGTGTTTCTCTACAAACTTCTGAGCTATATCATCAAGCTTAACTTAGGTTTAAAGAATCTGTCTTCCCAATCATATGGGGATAGATAGGGCTTGCCCTAGCTTGTAGAGAATCTTGCCCTAGTAGACGACAAGAGTGGTAGTGATGTCAGTCATAGGGGTGTCTTCACTAGCTATAACTTGAGAATATAGTGTTACAGTAAGTGTCTTCTTGGTGTAAGAGTTTGGTAAAGTGTAAGTGCTATTTAATAAAGATTGTATTACTAAGTAAACTCAGATATCTTAATGGTTTTAAGTCTAGATCTACAAATACACTTTCCTAGAGAAAAGCAAGAGAGAGAAGTAAAGTTTAAGATGTAGAACAAATATATTCTTAAGGCTCATAGCTAGTCTATAAACTGAAGAGAGAAGGAAAAGAAGATATAGAAGCAATAATACTCTATTCCCTATCTAAATACACTTTCCTCCAGCAGGGCATCTTGAAACACTAAATTAATAGGATAGACTAACTTTTTAGAAAGGAAGTAAAAAGAGTGACATGGCTAAACAAAAAGGGAAAAGATACAAAGGAAAAATAAAAGAGAAAACCTATTCCTACCTACCTCTTTCTTCCTAAGTACTTTCTTCCAGTATGAATATGAAAAGGAAATCCTTGCACCTTTCCTCCTCTTATTCTTCTCTCTCTCTCCATATTATGACTTAGGGTAGTGAGGGTATGCATTTTTTCAGTGGCAGTCTTGTGAGGCCATTGTCGATCAGCTTTTCCCATAGTCAGGTTTTGTTATAGAGGATTTGTTTGACACTAAGGTTTTCTAGGATATCCTTATTCGGTCTATATAGTGAGTTATAATCTTTGAGGTAGTATTCAATTGATTAGGCTTCTCTGCAGAGGCAGATGTTGTGTTCTCAGTCCCATAGGCTATAGTTAGAGAGGTAGGCCTGGTTTATTCGAAACTGGTATACTCTAGTTGCAGTAAATCTTAGAAGGTGGTCGTACTTGTCAGTCTAGGGATTCTTTCTTTGAGTGAAGTCTTCGATTTGTTTCTTGATCGACTCTTTTACATTTCTTCTGACTGTGCTTCTTGTGAGCACTTTTTTGACTTTAGACTTAGTATTAACTAGTACTTGGGATACCTTTTTAGCCTCTTTATCAGCTTCATTTCCTGTAATGTCCTTATATCCTGGCACCCAGTCTATTTCTGCCATCACATTTTTATCTTATAGCTTAGAGTTGATTTCAAAGATTGCCTTAGCAACATGTTATGTGTTTGAGGGGTAGGGGTTTTAGGCTGTGACAAGTACAGCTGAGGAGTTGCTTACAATCATCAGTTTCTAAATTTGAGTATACTTTCTTTTCAGGTTGTTGGCCACTTCAAATCTAAGTCTATGGGCTTCTAGTTCTCTATCTAAGACCTGTGTCCTAATTCCTAGTACTTTGTTTATTCGCACCACTTCCTAGTCCTTGAGGTATACGATAAGTTCTATTCTAACTTAGGCTTTTGTTCCCACCTAGGAGGTATCCATGTATATTACCAACTAACTTTCGTCATACTGTCTAGGGAAGGTTTTGATCTGTTTATCCTTTTCTTTAAACTTGGTGAGTGCTGGTTTACCTTTGGTCCTGATAGGCTATATACTGGTGGGGGGGGGGCTAGTTTGAAGTGTGTAAATGGTCTTTCTCCTAGTTCTCCTTTTATGGTCTATATCATCATGTCTATTTGTAGGATACATGTCATAGACCATACTGTAGAGAAGGTCTTACAGCTCTATACTAGTGTTCTTAGTAGGTGTAGGGTCTTGTTTGGTCTGTCTAGTATATGTGGGAGCTATTTGAAGTTAGGGTGGTCTTTTCCGATAGCCAGCAATCTAGCCCTATAGTTTGCTTGGTACCTTCTGATTTCAACTTTAGGGGGGGGGGGTATTCTAGATTCTTTCAGGGCCTTTTCATTGTTTATTGTTTTGAACATGCTGTAGGCCTACTTTGCTACTTGTATTGCTCCTATCTCTAGTGTCTTGGTGGCATTATCTGTTACCAGGTTTAGGTGGAATGTATGTATGCCATAGAAGAGTTAGGGGTAGACTACTGATTTAACTAATCTCTTCATTATATGCACACTTAGTCCTTTTCCTCCTGTGGCTAGTCTACTGATTCTGTAGAGGGCTACTTATACCTGGCTCAGTTTATGGTGGTAATGCACTATGTATCCTTCATTTTAGTGCAGCATGACTCCCAGGTATCTAACCATGTCCTTGTGTTGGACTCTTTTGCCTATGATATTGATTGGGATTCTATTTTCTAGTTTGGCTCTCACACGCTAGAGTTCTGTTTTTCTAGGGGGGAGAGAGAGAAGTAATTATCCTAGCCTTTCCTAAATAGCTCCATTCATGAATTCTTCCAAAACTCTTACATTCTCCTCGAAGCTCTCGCTTGTACAAAGGAATTAAATATCATATACATACATGTATAAATTGATGTTTACCCTACTATCTCTTGTTAGCTATGCTATGTACAAGTTGAAGAGGAGTGGGGAGAATAGGGAACCCTGGGGGACCCCTAAATTTATGTCTTTTAGGTCTGACTAGGTTCGTTTATCACTGAATGTGAGCCTTCTTTGGCTTAGGAATGACTATGTCCAACTGATAATGTATTCCAGGGTTTTTCCTTCTCTGAGGATTTTAATTAGTTTTCTCTTATTGACTCTGTCGAAGTCTTTTCCTATATCTACAAAGACCATAGTTGCCTTTTTTGCTTGGTTTTGTTTCTATCTAGTGTTGTGTTCAAGAGTGTTGATTGCATAGGTAACTGATCTTCCTGGTAGGGCTCTGTACTAGTTTTCAGTTATTATTCCATTTTCAATTACGTGCTATGACAGCTATAGGGCTATGATCTTTTCCAGGATTTTGCTAAGGGTGTTTATGAGGAAGTTATATTAGTAGCTGTTCAGGTTGCTGTACAATTTTTTCTTTGGTTTTGCCAGGGCTATTCTTAGGGTATCTTTAAACTATTTGGGATGCATGCCATATTGCAGAAGTGGTTAGATTATCTGGAGTATAGCATTTAGGGCTGCCTCTGTTAGGTACTTCCAGGGTATATACCCTATCTGGTTTAGTTATAGGGCTATAGTGTATAGGGTTTTTCTTATAGTGTACTTTAGTTCTTCTTCTGAGATTTTTTCCACCATAAGCTTGGTCATATAACGGGGGGGGGGGGTGAAGGGATTTTCTTTTTCTAGGAAAAAGTTGTCGATTAAAGCTTGTACATTTTCATTTTAGGTGCTTATGTTGTTTATAGGTGGGAGGGGGATGTCCCTTGCTAGCCTTATGTACTTTAAAGCTATCCACAGGTCCTGGTTGTTGACTTCACTGAGGAACTTATTCCAGTGTTCTTTCTTGGTTTTGAAGACTTTGTGCCAGAATTCTTTTTTTGCTTATTAGTACTCTTCTTTAGGCCCTTTGCTTCTTTTCTTTCCTAGTTATGTTTTGAGTGTACTAAGTCCTTTGGTCCACCATGGTTTACTTTTAGGGTAGATAGTGATTGTGGCGACAGTGTCTTTTTCTTTTATTTTGTCCATTAGGGTTTTTGCTACTTCTTGTATCCACTTATCTAGTTCTTTTGAGTCAAAGGGGGGGGGCTTTCCAGCTTTGGTGTTTTCTTCTATTTTTTCCCAATCTGCTCTCTTGAAGTCATACCTTACTATTTTACCATATATTCATTAGTTAAAGCTTAGCATGATAGCTATGACTTTATAATCACTTGCTGTTTAGGCTGAGTCTGACAATATTTGCCAGTTTGTGTTCCACTTAGCTATTTGTAGGGAGATGAATGCTAGGTTAATTGTGGTGTCCCTTTGGTTATGTTGTCTAAGTCTTGTAGGGGTGTCAAGTTTATTCAAGAGGTGGTAGAACCTTTTAGTAGGTTCTTCTACAAGAGGCTCTACTCTGATAGCCTTATTTTTTGTGCACAATTCCCACTATAGGTGGTGTAGGTTCATGTCTCCTAGGACTATGTTTCTATTAGTGGTAAAGATGTTATCCTATAGGAATTTATCAGTTTTTTAGGTGGGGGGTTTGTAGTTGTTTGTTATCTTGGTATATGATTCTTTGGTCTAGTATAGTCTTATTACCATAATATCTCCTTCTTTAGTCCATTAGGGAAAAGGTTTCAGTTTTCCATCTGCTCTGACATATGTGGCCACTATTGATCTTGTCTTATTGCTGGGGTAGAAATGATTGTATCCTTGAAAGTTAGGGAGGGCATTATCCCATATTGGTAGTTCTTGAACAGCTACTACATCTGCCTTGTTTTGTTTTGCAGTTTGCATTAGGGAGGGGAAGTTGGCTTACAATTTTTGACAATTATACTACAGTATTTTAAGGATTGGATGTAGGTCTGGGCCCCACTAAATTTTCTTGTTTTCCTCTATTTAGATTTCTCGGTGCATTTCGATTGCTATACTGATTTGGTCTATCTATTACTTTCTTTTTCCCTCTAATTCTCTGATGTATTAGTCCTTTACTACTTTTATTGTAGGGCACTTAGGGTTGGTTACTTTATGGCTTCTATTATAGTTTATATATATATGTCTATAGTGTTCACATGGTCCTTGGAATTTGTACCTAGGGCAGATGTGGTTTTTGGTGTTATGTAAAAGGAATAGGGATCGATCATTCAGGTTACCATAGATGTTGCATCTTGCTTTATCTTCTTTATATATCACACTGACATGGCCTAGTTTATAGCTGTTCAAGTAGATAGTATGTGGGCTTTATCTCCATAACTTGGAGATTTTGCATACTTTGTTGAAAAGCACAACCTGCTTTCCTAGTTTAGGGATCTAGTCTTGTATAATTCTGATCACTGCCCCTCTAATGGCTCCTCCTGAGGGGTTTTTTTCCCTACCTTCTTTAGTTTTGAGGTATCTTATTGTAGCTATTTCTACAGTAGCTATGTAGAAGAGTTCTTTAGCTAGTTTGTATACTAGTATATCTCCTAGGAGTTAGGTGGGAACTGAGTAGATGATGAGCTCTGTAAACATGGTGGCTACCCTGAATCCTTCTCTTTCAACTTCTGGGTTAGAGTTGGCCTTGGTGACAAAATTAAGGGCATTGATGTAGGGTACCTGTTATAGGAGGTGTATTCGGTACGGTAAGGTTTGGTAAAGTGCAAGCGCCACTCAACAAAGAAAGTATTACTAAGTAAACTCAGATGTCTCAACTATTCTAAGTCTGGATCCATAAATACACTTTCCTACATTGAAGAGAGAAGCGAAGCAAAGTACGAGAGTAAGAACGAAGATATTCTTAAGGCTCAGAGCACTACTCTGTAGACTGAAGAGGGGGAGAAGGAAAAGACACTGAAGCAAACTTTACTTTTATTCCCTTTTGTGTTATTTTACATCTGAATTCCTCCAGCAGGGCGTTTAGACTCAATTAAAAGCAAGAACATAACTGAGAGAAACCGGATGATCCTCCCCCTACTCGTGCTATAAAAACTGATGAAAAGAAAGAGAAGAAAGAAAAGAAAAGAAAGGAAAAGAAAAGACAAGATAGACAAGAAGGAAAAACTCAGCCTACTCTCTGCATATAAAAATGTAATAGGAAAAAGAAGGGGAGGTAGTTTCTAGGGGGAGCGTCTCTCGAACATGCTTTCTGTCAGGGGTCTCCTTTCCTGCTCATCTGTTTTCAAGATTTCCTCCTCTTACAGCTATTACTACCTTTAGGGGTTCGGGTGGGGAGTGACAGCACTTTCTGAGTCCTTTTTCAACTAGCTTAGTCCATAGCTCAGAGTTTTCATATAGGAGTTCTTGGGTCAAGTATCCATTGGCTAGATCACGCCATGCTGTCTTGGCTCTATAGTCTTGGAGGTAGTGTTCGATGCTTTGGGGTTCTCTATAGATGCAGATGTTCTGTTTACATTTGTAGTATAGGAGGTTAAGTACATATACTCTGCCTATTTGAAACTAGAAGGCTATGGTGGCTGCATATTTTTTGATTGTTATGTACTGGTCTCCTTTTTTTGGGATTAGTTTACTGACGTATTCCTCGAACTGCTTCCACAGTCACTGCTTGGTTTTAGACTGTATGATGGACCTCGTGACCACTTTTTTCTTGGTCATTCCTTTTTTGGTGTTTACTTCTGGCTTTTTAGATTTTGCTTTTGCCATTTGGTCTGCTTTTTCATTTCCTGGTATTCTTGAGTGCGTGGGGACCCATTCGATCTTGGCCAGGATATTTCTCCTTTCCAGTTCAGCATTGATCTCGAAGATGTGTTTTGCTACATGATGCATGAGGCTGGGGTATAGGTTGGCCGCCACTGTAATTGCTGCTTGGCTATCTGTGTACATGACTAGTCAGGTAAAGTGGGCTTTCTCGTCAAGTTTTAGTGCTAGTTCAAAGGTAGTGGCAATGGCATCCAGTTCTCCATCGAAGACATTTACTCCTGATCCTAGGGATTTTGCCTGGCCACTGACTTGTTTTCTATTGAGGTATGCCACGACTGCATTTCCTACTTGGTTATGTTTCTCTATCTTAGACGTATCCGTATACATAGTGAGCTGCTCTCTAGGGTGCTCCTTTGGGTGGTCTTCGAAGGCTTTTTCCTATTCCTTGAAGGGGGTGACCTCTGGTCATCCTGCAGCTGATATTGGCCATGGCCTAAGGGGGGGGGGGGAGCTTATATCTGGACATCGCGTTTGTCCAGATGTCTTCTTTTATTGTGTTGATCATTGTGTCTAGTTGAAGCATTCTTTTCTAGGAGTGTTATCCTTCTTCATCTGCTTTCCAAGAGGGTACCTTTAGGGATTTCAGTCTGTGTTTATTTCTTTCAGGCATGGGGGGGAGCCTTGTAAAGTTATGGTGCTCTAGGCTGACGGTGAAGACACTGAAGTGACTGGGAGGGGGGGATACTCATTTTTATTTTATCTTTATAACCCCACTAGGGGTCATCTAAAGAACCTCCGCTTGCAGCTATGTAAAGCTATGAAGGAGGTAGAAGATAGCCAACTTAAGGTCAGTAGTGTAGTCTACAGTTTACAGATATAATACAGGTTTATTCCTGAATCCTGCTTGCTTACACACAATAAACTAGACAAGAGACAGGATAGGAAGTAGAGAATGGCAGGGGAAAGAAAACTCCAAAAAAGAAACATGACTGGTACACATACGACAACCTAGTATGTACAAACAGCAGAAATACTATAAGCAAAAGGGAAAAAGAAAATCCCAGGGAACCCCTTTCCCATCTCCAGTGAGGTAAACCTTACAACAACCAGAAGGGATCGAGGTACATGCAAAAGACACTAACCAAAGAAAAAGGAAAGGGAAAAAACAAAGGAGAAAACAGAAGCCTAACTTACAGAACTTTTACACAAAGGGAACAACAAAAGTAGAAAAAGAGATAAAACACTAAGGGGCCATAAGTCTCCATTCCCTCTTCTATCACAGTATGCAGGTTCTCTACTCTCTTATTATTATCAGCCAAGGCTTGCAAATACATAGGGCAGAGGGGATTGTTAGCGGGCTAGGCAGTATCGCAATTAGCGTATTTAAGTACTATATGTTTGCATTATTGTCCACAGCATTTGCATTCTGTGTTGCCACAGGAGTGCTCAAAGATAGCGTAGGGTCTAGCACAAATACGGTAGTAGGGGGGGAATGGGCACTTCAGTTGATGATAACCGAAGCAGCAAAAGCGGGAGCATTGGGTTACCTTGGAAAAGGCGATATAGGGGTCAGTCCTATGGTCCTTGTTGAGGATGGTCAGGCCATGAGATATGCGGTAATAGTTATTGTTCACCACCACCTTGATAACAATTGAAGAGGTAGATTTGCCAATGAGCTTATCCTTCGAAGCAAGCCAGCGAGGGGTTTAGGCAAGTATAATACCTTGATTAAAGTTGTTGATATCCTTGTGTATAAGTGACATATGTTCAATCTCAGAGGTGTTAAGGATAGGGGTTAGCACATTATACACTATGTTCTTCTTGTGGAGGAAGTTCCGGCGGAGTCCAGTAGTAGTAGGGAAGAACTTGTGCACAGCTTCTTCAATAGTTAGCTTGTAGGTAAGAACCTGCTAGGCGGTGGTGTTCTCCATAATGGAGAGGAAGATATTGCTAGCTCCAGCCTTTCAGATGGAGCAGACTCGGCAGGTAGATGGGGATTTCTTCTCAACCAAGGCATCGTTGACAGTTTCCCAAATAGTGATAGGGTTAAACTTAGGGACTTCTTCCTCAAGGTTCACAATTATTTCTCACTCACTCTTCATTAGGTTTTTTGGGGTAGGCAGGGTAGTAGCAGTCAGTTGTGGCTCAGCTGTGGTATTGCCTTTGGTTTTCTTCACCACCTGGGCCCAGGTGTTGTCAGTGGTAGTAGGGGATACCATGAGTAGTACCATAGGAGCAGGGGCAGTAGAGAGGGAAGAAGAGATCTTCTTTAGTGCTTTTGCAGTCCTAGATATTTCTGACCATAGCTTTTTGATAGAATCAGAAAGGGTGAGGTCGATTTCAGTGGGGCCTGCCTTAGCCGGGGCTGTAGCAGTGGTGTTGCAGGTGGTGATGGCCTCAAGTTCGTTGATGTGAACTTTAAGGGACTGTTGGCTAGCAGCGATAGTGGTGACTGCCTGTTGAATTTTGGTCACAGAGGTGAGGAGTAACAGCAGGGTCTACATGTAGAATTGGAGGTCTCTATATCTGAAGTTCAACTCGCCCATGAGAGGTGCAGTGTGCATCAAGACTATGTTGACCATTCCAGGTTTATCACATATAGCAGGGGAGATGCCTGATGACTAGAACGAGGTGAGCATCACTTTCATGGAGGCACCTTCCTCCCTTGCCTCCTGTGGGGGGGAAGTAGGGGGAGGGGGGGGGGTTTGTGTTAACTATGAGCATTGCAGGGGCATTATTGTGACATTTTGACGATGCGTTTGATCCTAATAGCTGAGAACTAATAATGTATGGGGTAGTTTAAAGGACTAAAGGAGCCTGATACTGAAGCGACCGGGGGGGGGGGAATTCAATTTTGTTTTATCTTTATGACCCCGAAGGGGTCCTCTAAAAGAACCTCCATGTGCAGCTATGTAAAGCTATAATGGAGGTAGAAGATAGCTGACTTAAGGTCGGTAGTGCAGTCTATGGTTTACAGATAAAATACAGGCTTGTTCATAAGTCCTCCTCGCTTACATGCAATAAATTAAGGAAGAGACAGGGTAGAAAGGAAAAGAGTAGCAGGGGACAGAAAAACTCCAAAAAGAAATGCAACTGGCATAAAAGCCACTATCTAGTACATTAAACAGCACAAGAACTTTAGACAAAAAGAAAAAAAAAAGACTAGGGAACCCTTTTCCCATCTGCTGCAAAGGAAACCTTACAGCAACTGGAAGAGATTGAGGTATAAGCAAAAAACACTAACTAAAGAAAAAGGAAAAGGAAAGGACAAAGGAGAAAACCGAAGCCAAACTCATAAAACCCTTACACAGAGGGAACAACAAAAGCAGAAACAGAAATGAAATACTGAGGGGCCCTAAGTCTCCATTCCCTCTTCTATTATGGTATGCATATTCTCCACTTGCCTGTTATTATCAGCTAAGGCTTGTGAATAAACTGGGCAGAGGGGATCATTGGCAGGGTAGGTAGCATCGCAATTGGCACACTTAAGCACAGTGTGATCACATTATCTTCCACGGCATTTACATTCTGTATTGCCACAGAAGTGTTCCAAGATGGCATCGGGTCTAGTACAGAGGTGGCAGTGGGGGGAAAAGGTGCACTTCAGTTGGTGATAACCGAAGCGACAGCAGCAGGAGTATTGGGTAGCCTTCAATAAGTTAATGTAGGGGTCAGTCTGACAGTTTTTGTTGAGGATGGTCAGGCCCTGGGAGATGCAGTAGTGATTATTATTCACTACAACAGTGATGACAATCGACGATGCAGGTTTGCCAATAAGCTTATCCTTCGAAGCAAGCCAGCGTAGGGTTTGGGCGAGGATAATTCCTGAGTTGAATGTCTCGATCTCCTTTCAGATAAGCAACATGTATTTGATTTCTAAGGTGTTGAGGATGGAATTAGCATATTGTGCATGATGTACTTCTTGTGAAGGAAGTTTCGGCAGAGGCCATTGGTGGTAGAGAAGAACTTACGGACGGCCTCCTCGATAGCAGGCTTATAGTCAAGGACTTGCTGGGTGGTGGTATTCTCCATGATGGAGAGGAAGACATTGCTGGCTCTAGCCTTGTAGACAGAGCACACTCGGTAGGTAGATAGGGCCTTCTTCTCTACTAGGGCAGAGTTGATGGCATCCCAGATAGCAATGGGGTTAAACTCAGGACCATCGCCTACGCGATTGATGATTATTTCGTGCTCACACTTAGTAGGGTACTTCAGGGTGGACGGGGTAGTAGCAGTTGGGGGTGGTGTAGCCGAGGCTTTACCTTGGTTTTTCTTCACCACCTGAGCCTAGGTGTTGTCAGTGGTAGCAGGGGGTGTCACAAGTAGCACAGCAGGGAGTAGGGGAAGCAGAGAGGGAAGAAGAAATCTTCTTCACTGCTTTCGCAGTTTTGGACATTTCTGACCATAGCTTTAGGATGGAATCAGAGAGCGCAATGTCGATTTCAGTGGGGCCTGCCTTAGCCGAGGCTGTGGCTGTAGTGCTGCAGGTGGTGATGGCCTTAAGCTCATTGAAGCGGGCTTCGAGAGACTGTTGGCCAGTGGCAAAAGCAGTGACTACCTCTCGAATCTAGCTCACAGATGTGAGGAGGGTCAGTAGGGTCTGTGTGTAGAACTAGAGGTCTCTGTATCTGATATACAGGTTACCTGTAAGCAGGGCGGTGTGCATTGAGACTACATCTCCTATTCCAGGTTCATCTCATATTGTGGGGGAAATACTTGATGACTTGCATGAGGGGAGCATCGCTTTCATAATGGCAGCTTCATCCATTGCCTCTTGTAGGGGGAGATTAGGGGGTGTAGGGGGTAGTTGTGCTGACTGTGAGTGTCACAGCAGTATTATTGCAACTTTTGACAATGTATTTAGATACTAATAGCTGAGAACTAACAATGTAGGGGGTAGTTTGAAGGATTGAAGGAGCCTAGACACTGAAGTGACTGTGGCTGGAGGGGAAATTCATTTTATTTTATCTTTACAACCCCAAAGGGGTCATCAAAAGAACGTCTATGTATAGCTCTGTAAAGCTATGATGGAGGTAAAAAGATAGCTGACTTAAGGTTGGTAGCATGTCCTTTGGTTTACAAGATAAAATACAGGCTTATTCCTGAATCCTCCGTGCTTACATGTAATAAACTAGTGAAGAGACTGGGCAGAGAGGAAAGAGTGGTGGGGGAAAGAAAAACTCCAAAAAGAAATGTGACCGGTATAAAAGCAACAACCCAGTACATCTAGACAGCAGAAAAACTTTAAGCGAAAAGGAAAAAGAAAAGCCTAGGGAACCCCTTTCCCATCTTCAGTGAGGCAAACCTTACAACAACTGGAAGGAATTGAGGTAGAAGCGAGAAACACTAACCAAAGAAAAAGGAAAGGGAAAGGACAAAGGAGAAAACAGAAGCCAAGCTCACAGAACTCTTGTATAAAGGGAACAACAAAAGTAGAAAAAGAGATGACATACCAAGGGGCCCTAAGTCTCCATTCCCTCTTCCATCACAGTATGCAGGTTTTCCACTTACTTGTTATTATCAGCCAAGGCTTGTAAATCAACTTGGCAAAGGGGATTGTTGGCGGGGTGGGCGGCATCACAGTTGGCACATTTAAGTACCATATGGTCGCATTGTCGTCCACGGCATTTACACTCTATGTTAACATAGAAATGTTCGAAGATGGCATAGGGTCTGGTATAGAGGCAGCAGTGGGGGGAGTAGGTGTACTGCAGTTGATGGTGACTGAAGTGACAGGAGTGGGAGCACTACATGGCCTTCGAGAAGGCAATGTAGGGGTCAGTCTGATAGTTTTTGTTGAGGATAGTCAGGCCTTGTGAAGTGCGGTAATGGTTTTTGTTCACCACCACTGTGATGACAATCGAGGAAGCAGGTTTGCCAACTAGCTTATCCTTTGAGGTAAGCTAGGGAGGGGTTTGAGCGAGTACAAGACCTTGGTTGAATATCTCGATCTCCTTTTGGATAAGCGACATGTGTTCGACTTCAGAGGTGTTAAGGATAGTGTAATGGACAACTCCTTCAGCGATACAACTGAAGCTCAGTCTGTATCGGGGGTTTTGGGTAAATCAGGATAGAAGAAGATACACAACTCTGTAGAGGACTCAAGAGATGCGCATTGAGCGAGGCAACGATATGCTGAAGGTTTGTGGGAATAACTCTTTATTCCGAAGGTGTATACTTAAGATACTGCGTGAAGAAGAAAGAGAAAGAAATACAGAACCGCGAGATTTCCTTCTCTTTTATACCAATCGCCAAGAGCACTGCCTCCCTTCTAGAGCAGTCTCCGTAAAACCTATTACGTCCACATAACCCTTTTCCATACGTCATTCAATCTAAACACTGTTCTCATGACCTTCGCAAGGCAGACAGCTAAACATGAGTGACCGTACATGAACGAGTGATAATTCATGATTCGTAACGCGGAATTCCAAAGAACATCACTGACACAAGGAGAATACGACAAGTAGGAAAGTACATGACCACAGTTCATTACCGTATCCCCCTCTTTAAGCTGGAACTCCTGTGACAGCTAGGAATACTTCTTCTCTCAGGTGGTCATCTCTCACATTCTCCACAATCCAGCACAATCTTTCCCTAAGATTTCCAAGCCGGATATGTAGGGGCATCGGTGGGCAATACTGGCACGCTGCTGAATCACATTCAGCTACCTCTGGTGGTGCCTCAGGTAGGTGTTCCTCCTTGATCTCCAGGAGCTGGGGATTGATAGGAACTGCTGGCATCGGTGGGGGGGTGTATCCACTAGGACTGGCGGATACTTTCGATATTGGCGCATACTGCCAATAGGGTTTCTCAGGGTCCACCTTGATCACTGGTGAACCAAGGGGTGATATGGGGGAAATAGGTGGCAAAACCTGTTCCTCCCATCACTGGAACTGTTGGTTCAAGGTGAACTGTGGTTGTGGAGCGTAAAGTGGCGGCTCCTGCGGTTGGGGTTTTTCTCTGGGCGAGACCGGTGCCCAACTCTAGTTGGCGATGGTTTGGAGACCTAATGAAGGAGGGTCATCAAGGGGTTCTTCCTTCACTGTGCTGTCCTCAGGGGAGGTGCAAATTCGTCCATACTGGTCGAAAACAGGTACGACCATAGTGGGGGATGGAGAAATCTCCGTCATTTCCTCATCTTCATCACAACTTGGGCTTGCTGGGGAAGCGGTGGTGGAACTCATCGATGAGCTCCTGGGAGTGCTCGAGGTGCTAGGAAGGCTCCCAGGTAGGCTTGGAGTAGCCGACCCATTTGACAAGGTAGCGAAGAGCGCCACCTCGAAGGCGTTTAGAGTCGAGAACACTCTCAACTTCGTACTCTCGATCTCCTTCAATGACAATCGGAGGAGGTGGAGGATTTCGATGGCCTGGGACTGGTTCATGTTTGCTTGCTGGTTCT
>JABYPW010000723.1:0-21480 GCA_016880775.1 Phymatotrichopsis omnivora
TAAAAAAAAAACAAAAAAAAAAAAAAAAAAAAAAAAAAAAAAGTTGCGGCTTGATGGAAAGAAATAGTGCGAAGGAAATACCCATCTGGAGGGAGATGGAACGAGAGAGAGAGGGAGAGGGAAAAAATGGGGGGCGGGTTAAAAAAAATTCGGAAATGGGAAAGAAAGAAGTGAATGAGTGCATAGAATGTCAGAAATGAGGCCATAATTCCATCCAGGTACAGAATCGTATGCTCTCAATGGAGTGCTTCGGATGCTTGCAAAACTTTCGAAAAATAGGAATACTCTGGCCATAATGTAGGCCAACAAAAGCAAACAAAAAATGGTAATAAAAAAAAAACGAAAAAATTCTTGCACATGATTTACCTTCCAATTAGCAATCTCCTTAATTAATATCGAAATGTAAGCACCAAGGATGACGAGGAGAATGATGACGATCGCTCCCACGGCAACTATCAAGGACGACGCTCGCCAAAGCAATTGTTCTGTACGTGCTAGGAAATGTGATTTCCACACAACGACATACATCACGCCATACACCATTGTCAGAAAACATGATATGAAAATTACAAAAGCTACTACAATAACTCAATCATCAAACGGAAGCAACACCGCCGAGACCAGACTTCCCAGACTAATTGAACGAGTTATTGCTGTCTGTGGTTTTCAGGGATATGTGAAAATATTTTTTCAATACTTGTTGAATTTTCGATAGCTTTTACTGCGTTGACTAATCTCTGCTGCAGCTGTACTTCGGGATAAGCGAAGTGGGGTCCCTGCGGATACTCGATAACGATATGAATGCCATCATACTCCAAATGGTATATCTGCCTTTCTATGGGTACCTCTTGCAAATCCTGCTCTTGAACGGTGCTGTTCTCTGAACGCAAATACGACCGAACACAATCTGGGCTTGCTGACTCATTGGGATTTATATAATATCACTGTAATGTTGTGGTAGCGAGCTCGCAACAGTGTGGCAATGTTGTAGTCGATAAACGAATCGATGACGGTGGATTGAATGACATCCAAAGGCTTTTGCATCCAGAAAAGATACACCGTAACGGTACAAATCACGTTTGTTGCTGTGTGAATTTCAAGAAGTTGTGACTGGAAGGTGTGTAGCTGCACGACCTAAACCAGGCCGCTTGTATATACACCAGGATCTTCGCGAGCTCATCGGCTTTGCTTTTATCTTTGAGGCCTTTATGCATTCGCTTCAGTGTGTCGGGATCGAGAAATCCGGCATTAACAAGTTGAATGAAATAAGCGGTCGGAATTGTTCTGTTCAGTGTCTGCTGCGAAACGAATTCGCTTAGGCCAAGAACAACATATCCTCCCATTGCAACATAGAAGGCAAGTTCTTTCGTCAATCCCGCACAATTTTTGGCTGGAAATAGCCCAGAAGCGATTTCGTAGACCTTACGAAACCAATGAATCCCCTCTATCACTGTCTGCATGGTTTCCAGCTTTGCATCTCTTCATCCTCCAAAGCACAGATTTTGCCTCCAACCATTGGCCTATAGCGATTCCAATAATCAATACAGGCACAAGAATCCCAATGACAACCCATTTAATCTTTCTCAAAAGGTGTCGCTTCTGTGTTATTTCCGGCTTAATGTTCAAATGCATTGCGGTCCAGTAACTTATCATGAGCGTGATAACGCAACTAAAGATAATTTTGAAGGTGCCTCGTTTTGCCGGAAGGGGAGTAGACCATACCAGCTCGTGGTCTGCTGCGACGTTGGTAGTGGGGAGAGCGTATGCCTGCCAAAAGAAAATAGCAGCGCAAGTGATGAACATTTGGAGATGGCGTACGTTGTACTGGATGGTGTACGTTGTGGGTGGTGTACGCTGTGGATGGTATGCTCTAGATGGTGAACGCTATTTTCGATATGATTAACGGCTACGTTGACTTCGTAGCCCGCCCGTTGAACGTTGACCGCTAGATCATAATTGGAAACAGGTGGTGATAGAGAGGGACGTCCGATGAAATCTTATTTCAATATCAGCACTAGCACTGCTATCGAGACATTATCACGCTTACCTCGAAAAATATGTGTCAGTGTAAGAGTGACGAAAGCGATAGACTTGAAGCTAGAGTAGGGCTTTAAGTGCGATCGAGATAGTTACCAACGAGTCTACGTGATATGTATACATACGGTAGTGACAAGTTCTTCGGCATTCGGTAGTTGTCCAGCTGACGACTTCCCTGGGGGACAAAATATCAACCATATTATTTACCAGCAGCTGGCAAGCTCTCCGTCTCCACAAAAACAAAACGCCTACTATTTTTAAAAATTTCACCGCCGGGTGAGTGCGTGTTGGCGTGCGTTGATTGGATCCTCCCCATTATCTCGTGTTTCAGCTCATAAAGATTATCTTGAAGCTACTCAGATTAAGTATGCGACGGGGAAGGAAG
Source organism: Phymatotrichopsis omnivora (assembly GCA_016880775.1). NCBI lineage: Eukaryota > Fungi > Ascomycota > Pezizomycetes > Pezizales > Rhizinaceae > Phymatotrichopsis > Phymatotrichopsis omnivora. Next base: position 2,423 of record JABYPW010000723.1, read on the forward strand.
ACACGCTCAACCATGAGGAAATCTCTTTGATTTTGAGCACATGATAATTCGGCGGAGGAAATGTGCATATCTCTGAAGTTCAAATAAGATTGTTCTTTCCAAATATTGCAACCCCGCAATATTTTTTTTTTTTTTTTTTTAAAAAAAAAAAATATGTATTGAGTGTAAATGTGTTCTGTTCCATGGAACTACTTGTTTGGGTTCATGAAATTTGTCAGTCGTATATGGAAGAAGAGGAATTATGTATGTAGAAATTTTCCAATCTAAAAAATTAATAGGCTCTTATATACTATTGTTGAGGGGCTAAGGAACCCTTTCAGAAATGTTTTATTCTTTTTGTATCCAATATTCTGTATTAAATTTGAATTTCAGTGCATTTGGATGAAAAGTAGACCGGAGGATTATGCCAGGGTTGATAATAATGGGGAGATGTCAGATGTACTTGGTTAACAATTTTGTTAGGAAAAGTTACCATTGTCTACTATGAAATTATGTCCTGAGCCCTGATTTCTATGGTGTGTTTGTCGTGTTTGTAGTATAATTGAGTAAGTGTGTTGTCACGGGGCAAAGATAAATAAATATATATATATAAAATTCGGGAGGAATAAGCATTAGTTGTGAACTGGGTTCGTTTTCGTTTTACATTTCTTTTGATGGCAGTTCCGTTGCTTTTTCTTGCTTTTGCTATTGCTTCTGTTTCTATCTTTTGCTTTCCTTTTTCTTGTCATTCCTATTTATTCTTCTATGCTTACAGGTGACGATGTACGCAATACTTCACCCCTAGCATGCGCCAAGCTGCTCATGTAAGAGCCGGCCTCGACAACTCGCCTGGCTCTAACAAGAGCCGCCCAACGAGACGTCCCACCGCCTAGCCTCTTAAAGGTGCCTCAAGCGACGGATAAAAATCTCTACAACAGATTTAACTTCCTTTGAGGGCAGCACTCTTCTTTTTTGAGTGACCGAGGATGGTCTGCCTTTCTGTTTCCGCTGCCTCCAGGCAGTACCACGTTGCTTGAATTTGTAAATATCAATATATACAGACGTGGTTTTCTATTAATTATATAACAAATGTAAATATTCAAGTATTTATCAAATTGGTCAATCACAGGTAGTGATTCACTCATTTACTTATATAATTTGGGACATTTTGATGGTCAATTCTTCAACACCTCTTAAACTTGGAACAGTAAATTTATCTCAAAATTTAAGACTGCCTAAAGAATTAAATGATTCTTCAAGGCCTATGTCTCATTTCCTGAAGATGCCTCAAGCAATAGACAAAACCTCCGCAGTAGCTTAAACTCCCTTTAAGGCCCGCACCATTCATTTTTACTTGACTGAGGATAGTCCACTATTCTATTTCAGCTGCCCCTAGGTGGTCACATTTGCTTAAATTTATAAATATCAATAGACATATATATACTTATTTACTAATTATATAACACAAATAAATGCCCACAAATCAATCAAATTGGTTAATTAGAGGTGGGGATTCACTCACTTACTCACATAATATAGGTCATATTTGTACTTTATTCTTTAAGAATCCTTAAAACTTTCCAAAGTAAATTGATCCCAAAACTTAATACTGGCTGAAGAATTAAATGTTTTTTTCAAGGCCTATAGATTACTTATTGAAAATACCTTAAGCAATAGATACAAACCTTTACAGAAGCTTTAACTCCTCTTAAAGTATGTATAATAATAGAAAATAAGTGTTTATCTGCTTATATAAGTAAGGCTTCACTTACCCTCCCTTACTGAAATTTACACCAAAAGGAATTGTGATATACATTGACTATTAGCTTCCTATTTCGATCACTTGTAATGTGGACAGGGCATTTATACTTATTTAGGAGCAAGGACATAGTCACACATTGTAGGAGCATCAGGTATACACCTTTATTCGCTGCAATTGTGATATACATAAGATTTTGATTTCCTATTGGAATTGTGATATACATAAAAGTGTGTCCTACTATAAATTTTCAACTGAATAAATATTTTTTTAATTATTTTAAACATAAATGTCTTAGTATTTTATAGTATTTTAAATATATTTTTTGAAGATAAATTTTCTTATAAAATATTAGCATTCTAATCACTATATAGTAGGCTAGCTACTCATTCTTAAAAAAAAAAGGGGGGGGGGGGGAGCTATCAAATAACCTAAGTTTTGTAATTTAGCTATAATAAAATAATTTTGGTATAAAAATGTCATTACTTATCACTATCTACCACCACCTAAGTAGCTTACATTCTATGTATATTTTATATACTACAATTAGCTATAGTAACTCTTAGCTACTATATTTAATACTAGGTAAGTAAAAACACAAATTTTCATTAATTAATCATTTCTAATAAAAACTAATAGATTTTAGGGGAGGGTGGGTTTACTCTCTTTATATCTATTAATTTTAATTTCCTACTTTTCTAGAGTAGAAAATTTAAGTCTAAATATAAATTCTTAGAGTATGAAAGAAAATTTTAACTAAAGGAATTTTGAATTTAAATACTAGTATTACAAGTAGGGTATAACATCTATTTTTTTTTTTTTTACTTAGTTTCTACATTGTTTTAGAAGGTATAGTTGGAGTAATAAATAATATATATAATGCTACTATCTTACAAGAAAATTTATATTCAAAAAATGTTCAAATTGCTACTAAATATAAAAAATTTCTATTAAAAAGATGAAAAATAATTTTTCTATTATAAACTTAGAGTAGTACAATTATGTATAGATATTACAATTCTTTTTAGTTTAAGTTATTGTTTAGGAGGGTAGTAGAAGTATGTGTCTATGTTATTCATTTTATTCTTTAATACCCTAAAGGGGCTATCTAAAAAGAATATCTATATATAACTATACTAGCTAATGCATCTAAGAAAATCATCTCCTTTGAAAAAGAAAAGTAGCATGAAATAAACAAATAAACTAAACTAAGCTAAAAAATTCAAGACAGGTATAGGTTCCTCTATAGAAAGTCTATCAGAAACAGAATTACTAGAAGAATAATGAAGAAAAGTTAAAGGTAGTAAGACTAATCCTAGGGGAGTCTCATCTATAAGAGGTGTCTAATTATTAAAGTATTTCTAAATACTATATAAGGAGCATAGACTAGAGGGGGAGGGGAAGGGGTAGTGATAGGGACCCTGAAGGGAATACTCTAGGTCACTAGTATAACTACCTAGAACTTGTTAGGATAAGCATGTATAGGGATTCTAATGTTTATCTCTTAAATGTATTTAACTAGATATTAGGTAGTAGCTAGGTCACTAAGAAGCTGGAGAAAAATATTGTACCTAGGTAGAATGTATTTATTTCTAGTATCCTAACTAGTAGGATACTTAAAGATAGCATGTTAGAGGATATGTTGAGATGAGTAGTAGTGTTAGCTAAGGAAAGCATTCAGACCCCACACTGAGGTTGTAGTAAGATAGGATATTTAGGATATTATTTAGAATATAGAAACGGTATATTTGGACTAAGTAGTCTTTATATATACTAATTATCTCTAGGTCTTTAGTAGATCTTTTGACTAGGATTTCTTCCTAGGTCTTAAGTATTCAGTCTTTGATTTATTTCTCTAGGAATGCCTTAGCTATAATGTTTAGGCTAATGCCATATTTAGGAATGATTCTATAGGGGGCCATTCTAGGGTGAATATAGGGCAGAAGTTCTTAGATGAGGTTGTTAATCATAGGAGGGGCTAGAGTACTACCTTTTCCAAATTTATCAATATTCTATAGGGTTATATAGGAGCTTATTAGTTTGTATTTAGTATTAACTTTATGATATTTGACTTTAGTTATCTTCCTTATTATATTAGGGTCTTAGGATTTCTAGGTAAGAGGGAAGGTTATAGGGAAAGTAGATTTAACTAGGTAGAATGCCTTAATAGTCACAAGTCTTACTACTTTTCTCTATGTAAGATATGTAAGCTATGCTTATAGGTGTAGGAGCTTTGCTAGCATAAGGGCTTATAGGGTGTTGTTAGTAGTTAGGTAGCTAATAATCTATATTACTAGTTTGGAGAATGCACTTTCTATAAGCTATACTATAGTGGTATCAGGTATGAAGCTGTATGAAGGTTACCCTGATAGTGCTTAGTAGATAAAGGTATGTCCTGACACTCCTATGTATACCACTATATCTTTACTCTTAATTGAGTGCACATGCCCTGTCTATACAATAGTGACTGAAGGAATCTAAATTCTGGTATTAGGTATGAAGATAGTGGTACTATATATTATTTTAAGGATGATAAGAGCTATTACAATTTTCCTCCTATTATGTAGTATAAGGCCCTTATAGGAGCTAGAATCTTTTTAGAAAGGGCAGTAGAAATAGCTAAGTCTTGCTTATATAAGTGGTAAAATATATATTTTCTATTATTATACACTTATTTTTTTGTATATATACAAATATAGATAATGTACTATTCTGTTTCCATCTCTAGGTATCACTACTATATACATATACATAAATAGAAGTTATAAATATCAATATATATACCATATTGATAGTAATTTTAGAAGTATAATATATGTAAATGTTAAATAATTTAGGGAATTAGTCAATTAGAAGTAGTGATTCTCTTACTCATATAATATTTATTATTTTTGTTGAAGATATCTTGAGTAATAGACTAAAACTAGAACAATAAATAAAACTCCCCTTAAAGCCTATATTCTTATATAACTAATTATAGTTTATAGTTATATTTATATTACTACTAGATAGCTCTACATTACTTGTAGCCATATGAAGATTTACCCTAATGGTACTTAGCGAGTTTACTCCTATGTATGTGACTATGGCTTTGCCCTTAATTGGGATATACCTAACCTGTCCATGTATCAGTGACTGAGGGAGATTAAAAAGTCTTTAAATGTAGGGGTAAGGATAATCTAGTGGTATAGCTATCCTAGTGTCATTGTATAGTAATACACAATGTCATGGGATCAAATCCTGCTAGTACCACTCCTAATATAGCACAATTTCCTGGTTGGTAACAGGTTTTGTAGTGTAAGTGAGTTTTCCCTAACTATACATAGTTCCTTGATTACTGGTGAGTCCATGTAAGTAAATGTGACTGATGACCTTAATAGCTATATGAAGGGTTACCCTAACAGTGCTTGGTGAGTTCACTCCTATATTACATGAATATATCATATGCTCTTAATTGTAGTACAATGCCCTATCCATACATAGTGTACTGAGGGAAGAACAGATCCTCCACATTACTTGTATTTGTAATTATAAAACTATACATATGTATATATAGTAATTATATAATATATATAAATATTTGAAAGTGGTTAATTAGAGAAGGTGATTCCCTTACTTATTTTCATTATCTATGTTATTTTTTACTTTCTATTCTTTAAGACCCTATAAATACTAGACAAGTATATATATTAATATTTTTTTTATAATTTGAGTAATAGAGAACTACATAGTTATAGTAGAAATAGAATAGGAGATTATTCTCAGTAGAACAAAAAAGAAGAGTAGGGACTTAAGGGGAGTTAAAGTTACTTCAGAGGATTTTATCTGTTACTTGTATGACCTTTAAGAAGTGAGGTATATCCCTTGACCAAACCTTTAGTTCTTGAACTAGTCTTAATTTTTAGGGTAAATTTACTTTACAAACCTACAAGGGTTACTATGAATTTGTTGTAGAAATTTCCTAGATTATATAACTAACTTAGTAAATCATAATCTCTACTAGACTAGTTGTATAAACCTTTGATCATTTATATTTGTTATATAATTACTAGATAAGTACATGCACAACCATTTATATTTAAATTTCAAGTAATATAGTCCTACCTAGTAGTGGCAAAAATAGAATAGCAGACTGCCCTTAGTCATACAAAAAAAGAGTATAGGCCTCAAGGGGAGTTAAAGCTACTGTTAAGGATTCTATCTATCACTTAAGGTAACCCTAAGAAGTAAGACACTAGCCTTAAAGAAACCTTTAATTCTTTAAGCAGTCTTAAGTTTTAGGATAAATTTACTTTTCAAAGTTCTAAGGGGTCTTAAAGAATTGAGTGCAAAGATTTTCTATATTATATATGTAAGTGGGTAAAGTGCTACCTCTAATTAACTATTTTGATAAACTTTTGAATATTTATATATATTATATAATTACTAGACAAGTACATGTATACTGACTAATATTTATAAAATCAGGCAATATGGCACTGTATGGAGGTAGCTGAAAAAGAATAGCAGACTATCTTTGGTCATGTAAAAAAGAAGACTACTAGCCTTTATAGGAGTTGAAGCCACTGTAAAAATTTTTATCTATTGCTTAAGTCATCTTTAAGATGCTAGGTAGTAGGGTATATCTTAGGGTAGCTCTTGGACAAGCTGTTGATGGCAGCTCTTATATGAGTAGCTTAAAGTATGTTAGGGTTATACCCCTAGTATACACTAAGCTACTTATGTTCGAGCTACCCTTGACAACTTATCTAGCTCTAACAAGACCTACCCCATGATATGTCCTACTACCTATTGTATAAAAGATGTATAAAGTGATAGGTAAAAATTTCTACAACAGCTTTAACTCTCCTTAAGGCTAGCAGTCTTCTTTTTTAAATGACTGAAGATGGTCTGCATTACTTTTTCCACTGTCTCTATGTAGTATAGCATTGCTTGAATTTGTAAACATCAATAGATATATATATAGTTTTATAGTAATTATATAACAAATGTAAATGTCTAAAGATTTATAAAATTAGCCAATCTAAGGTAGTGATTTACTCACTTATATAATTTAGGACATTTTGATGGTCAATTCTTCAATACCCCTTAAACTTTGAATAGTAAATTTATCTCAAAACTTAAGACTACTTAAAGAATTAAAGGTTTCTTCAAGACCTACACCTCATTGCTTGAAGATGCCTCAAGTAATAGACAAAACCTCTTTAGTAGCTATAACTCCCTTTAAGGCTTGTACTATTCATTTTTGCTTATCTAAGGATAGTATACTATTCTATTTCAGCTGCTACCAGGTAGTCATATTTGCTTAAATTTATAGATATTAATAGATATATATATATTTATTCATTAATTATATAACAAATAAATCCTTATAAGTTAATGGAATTGATCTATAGAATGTAAGGATTCACTTACCTACTCATATAATGATTCTAAACTACTAATTACAGCTTACAAATAAATCTACATCTAGTCTAAGACTATAGCATGCTTACTCATATAATATAGGTTATATTTGTACTTTATTCTTTAAGAACCCTTAAAACTTTTGAAAGTAGATGATGCTAAAACTTAAAAGTAGCTATAAAAATTAAAGATTTTTTCAAGGCCTATAGCTTACTTCTTAAAAATACCTTAAGCAATAGATACAAACCTTTACATAAGCTTTAACTCCTCCTAAGGTATATACTAGTACAATAATACAAAATAAGTATTCAGGTACTTATATAAGCAAACCTTAGCTACACCCACACTACAATCTACATAAAGAAGAATTATGATATGTATAAAAGTATCTCCCACTCTAAGATTTTAAGTGAATAATTATTTTTGATTATTTTAAATATAAATTTCTTAGTATTTTATAGTATTTTAAATATCTTTTTTGAAGATAAATTTTCTTATAAAATATTACTATTTTAAGCATTATATGTTAGGCTATCTACTTCTCTGAAAAAAATCTAGGAGCTACAGAACAACATAAGTTTTACAATATACTTATAACAAAATAATTTCAGTCTCAAAATGTTATTACTTATCATGAACTATTATCACTTAAGTAGTTTACATTTCATGTATATTTTATATACTATAATTAGCTATAGAAACTCTTGGCTACTATATTCAATGCTGGGTTAGTAAAAAACACTTATGTATTTTTATTAATTAGTTATTTCTAATAGAAATTAATATATTTTTTTAGGTCTACTCTCTTTATATGTGATAGGAGACTCATAAAAGATGTATATATAAGTGTATATATAAGAGGCTTTACAAGAGGGTATTATTGAGTGAAGTCAGATATCTCAACCAGCAAGTTAGAACCACTTATGATTTCACTTTTATTGTAGAGTCAAGAGAAGATAATTATCTTAGGTAAAGAGAAGCAAAATACATTTTTAAGGCTCAAAGATAGTATAAGACTTAAGATGAAGACTAGAGAGAGAAGAAAAAACATAACACATTGCTTGTAATTATGTTCCCTTAGTTACTATTATATGGATAGGTCAGGTACACTGAATAAAGAGCAAGGCCATAGTCATATATATAGGAGTGATACTTGCTAAGCACTATTAGGGTAACCTTCATATGATATATAAAACATCACTCATCTGCTCCCTCTTGAATACCCTATTATGACTGAGAGATAAACTAAGGAATTACAAAGGAAAAGAACCCCATTGAAATATTCTATTATAATTTCTTTACAAGTCTTTGTGATTCCCTAGAAGATGATCAAACAAGTTTAGGAATCAGCTTTTCTTAATTGGCAAGATCATCTATGCCTTTTAGAGGGGACACCTCCTCAAATCATATCGTTGAACAATATAGCTGATTAGTATATCATGATGAGATTGAGGTGATAAGTCTCATCATCAATTATATATAGCCAATCATGTGTATGTTGTATTGTCTAAGCCTTACTTTACTTAGTTAGAACTCAATAGTGATAATACTCATCACATAGTCCTATGACTCAACTCAAGGGAAGAGGTACTCTTTTATTCTGACATAACCTATCTATTAACTTGGAACTAGGTTCTATACAGGACCTAGTACCTGGAAAGACCATAGAAATGGTGTTCTGTAATATTATATCCATTAATTTTTAGTTTCCTACTTTTCTAGAGTAGAAAATTTAAGTCTAAATTCAAATTCTTATGGTATAAAAGAAAATGTTAATTAAATGAATTTTAAATTTAAACACTACTATTACATAAAGGCTATACTATATGTTTTTCCCCTTAATTTCCAGATTGTTTTAGAAGGAGAGGGGGGATAATTAATTTTAATTTTTATTCTTACAACCCTGAAGGGGTCATCTAATAGAATATCTTCTTATAGCTAGTTAAAGCTATAGAGTAGTAAGAATATATGTTTTAAAAGGAGTAGTTTACCTAATAAATAATACATACAATGCTACTATTTGATAAGAAAATTTATATTCAAATACATATTTAAATTACTAAATAAAATGCAAAATAATTTTTCTATTATACACTTAGGATGATATAATCATTTATAGATATCACAGTTCATTTTAGTTTAAGTTGTACTGTGGGAGGGCAATGGAAGTAGCCAAGCCTTACTTATATAAGTAGCTAAAAATGTGTTTTCTATTACTATATACTCTTTTTTTGTACAACTAAAGATAATCTACTATTCTAATTCCATCACTAGGTATCACTACTAGGTACCTCTGCATAACTTGAAGTTATAAATAGTAATACAAATTTGGATTCCTTCAGTTACTATTGTATAGATAGGGTATGTAAACTCAATTAAGAGTAAAGATATAGCTGTATACATTGGAGCATCAGGATGTACCTTCATCTACTAAAAGCTATGAGGGTAACCTTTATATGGCCATTATGTTCATTAGTTATATTCACTTATATAGACTCAACCAGTAATAAGAGAACTATACACAGTTAGGGAAAACTTACTTATACTATAAAACTTACAATTAAGTAGGAAATTGTAGTATTAAGGAGTGGTATAAGTAGGATTTAAACCTACAACATTGTACATTACCACACAATAATACTAGGTCAGCTATACTACCAGACCATCCTTGCCCTTATAAATAGCAATAGTAATTTATATTCCTTTAGTCACTATTGTATGGACATGGCATGTACACTTAATTAGGAGCAAAGATATAGTCACATATATAGGAGTATCAGGACATACCTTTATCTGCTAAGTGCTATCAGGGTAACCTTTATTGTAATGAACCGTGGTCATGTACTTTCCTACTTGTTGTATTCTCCTTGTGTTTCCTATTATTAGTGATGGAATTCCGCGTTATGAATCATGAATCATCACTCGGTCATGTATGGTCACTCATGTTTAGCTGTCTGCCTTGCGAAGGTCATGAGAACAGCATTTAGATTGAATGACGTATGGAAAAGGGTCATGTGGACAAAACAGGTTTTACAGAGACTGCTCTAGAAGGGAGGCAGTGCTCTTGGCGATTGGTATAAAAGAGAAGGAAATCTCGCGGTCCTGTCTTTCTTTCTCTTTCTTCTTCACGCAGTATCTTAAGTATACACCTTCGGAATAAAGAGTTATTCCCACAAACCTTCAGCACATCGTTGCCTCGCTCAATGCGCACCTCTTGAGTCCTCTAAAGAGTTGTGTATCTTCTTCTATCCTGATTTACCTAAAACCTGTGATACAGACTGAGCATCAGTTGTATCGCTGAAGGAGTTGTCCTTTACACTATACTGCGTCTTTTCAGAAATCACCATCGAAGAAGATACATGAGAGTTCAGGTGACATTGGATGTCATCCCCAGTCAACTGGAACTTCCAAGGAGAGGAACCCCAGTTCACTATCGAGGAAATCACCAGGCTGCTACAAGACAAGAACCTGCTTCCTCTAGAAGAACCCAAAGACCTGCAAATCCCAGCCCCTAGAAGAGGAATCGCAGAGTCTATTTCAGTCCAGAGGTCCAGGCTAGGCCAGCACAGAGACCAGCATCACCAAAGGTATTTTCTGAGAGACTGGCAAAAGCTCAGAAAGTTTGGTGCAACATCTGCCGTTGCAAAGTCAACCCTATCAACCACCACCTACGCTGCAAAACTAGGGAACAACAAGACCTCGAGAAGGCAACCAGGCCACAGTGGAAAAAGGGTTTCTGCATTAGAAACTGCGACGGGCAAATCCACGGATTCTTCTGCAAAGACTATCGCTGCGACGACCATTGGAACGATAGAATCTACTTCAACCACTGAGTACCAGATACCGCAAGTAGTAACGATCACCCCAGACCCAGGAAAAGCACCAGTACTACGCTTGTGCCTGTGGTCAGATACGGACACCATAACTGCAAGTTTTCTGCTAGATGAGGAATTGGAGGACGCCGCCCTCAAATTTCTGGAACATCTTAGGAAATCTAAGGTTGATAACCTTGCAGTTGAAGTCACTATTCTCCCAGACACAACCGGTACACCAGGAGACCAAAGATAAGATTGTTCTCTATCTGTACAAAGACGATCTTGTTGTGCTACATCAGGACCACCCTGTCACCCCAGTCCAGCTCGACAAACTCAGAATCCTCCTACTCGCGGTCCTAGATCCAAGTATCGATGAGTTCCTAGCAGCAAAAAGTCATCGGCATTAGTCAATGTCTACCAAGGAAAAGCTTCCAGACCCACCAGAGGATATAGAGGAAGTATATCCTATCCCAGGCCTAGAAGAACTACAGTTCTGGCAAGATATCTACAGCCTCAATAAAACCCAGGCCATCGCACAGTACCAAAGGATCAGAAACTGGATCAGGGAACGTTACAACTCCAGTGTTGATTAAGAGCGAGAAATTGAGGACCTGAAACAGCAACAAGTTGCGGATCAGTAACAGATCGAAAACCTCAAAAAGGAGCGAGTACCGGAAAGCAAGTAACTTGAGAATCTAAGGCAAGAGCGGATCACACTCTAGTTAAGGATTGACACCGTGCAACAAGAACTGGAAGAGCAACAACAAGCATGAGAAATGCCTAAGCCAGCAAAGCTCAAGGACCCTAAGGCGTTCGATGGGAAGGATCGCGCCCAGTTAGACCTATTCATTACAAGGTGTATGGACACCTTCGAGGTCAATAAGGATAGATTCAAAGATGAGGGCCACAAGATTAATTCGGCAGCATCGTTTTTGAAGGGACCAGTACAAAAATGGTACATTGCCAGAAGGATGAAAAACTCCAAGAATGAGAAAGCACCTGAGGAAACATCGTCAGCCTTTGAGGAGGCTTTGAGGAAAGCATACAATGATCCAGACAAGGATAATACAGCTTACCAGCAACTGGAAAACCTTAGACAGAAAGGGAACATGTCTGAGTACTGTGCAGACTTTGATGGTCTCACATTCAATGCCAATCTACCTGAGGACCACAGGATAAGGATACTCCTGTTCAAGAAGGGACTCAAAGGGAAGATCCACAAAGCCCTAGCCCATCAGTCAAACCTCCCTAAGACATACTCGGAGTTCACACAACTGTGTATTTAGTTGGAAAGTCAACTTGAGTCAATTCCGAAAAAGGAAGAGAAACCTGCCAGCAAGTCCCGAGAAGAACAGCAGAAGCAAGGCTTCAAGAAACAGAAAAAGTTCAGCACCTACCGCTAGAAGGGACAGCATCAGGAGAAAGAAAAGATCACTCAGGAGGAGAGGGATCGCCGCAAGAGCAAGGGCTTGTGTTTCAGTTGCGGCAAAGAGGGACATTACACCAAGAACTGTCCAAAAAAGGAAACCAGCAAAGAATCAAAGACCACTAGCGCGAAAGTGGCAACTGTCACAATCCAGTGGGGAAACTCCAAGAGTCAGAACTAGATGGTGGTCTAGCTCTTAGGAAAACCTAAGGGAAAAGCCATACCCAGAAAGCCACCAGAACAGAAAAGTCTGAAATGTTTTCAGAAGGAGAACATTTGATAGTCCAAGCAACATTGAATAACACTGTGGAGTGTTATGCCCTATTGGATACAGGGGCAACCAGTTTCGCATTCATGGATGAAACATTTGCGCAAGAAAACGATTTTGCTATGTCAAAGTTAGAAGCCCTAAGAACCTTGATAGTTGTTGATGGGAGACAAGCGAGCAGCGGAAAAATCACCAAGGTCACCAAAGCGGAAATTCAGGTTGGACCAAGGAAAGAACAAGCATTGTTCTATATCATGAAGTTAGCAGACTGCCCCATCCTATTAGGATTGCAGTGGCTACAGCACCATCAAGTGCAATTAGATTTCAAGAGAAATCAACTTACCTTCCTGGGAGAGGAAGGGGGAAGTGGAATCGATATTACCACCACTGGAGCGGTACCCTTCGAGAAAATGGCAGCAAGGAAAGATACCAAGTTGTATGCCATTAGCGTTGCAGAACCTACTGAGGAAGGGAAGACACCAAACACAATACCACCAGAGGAATTGGTACTGAAAGAGTACCACGAGTATTTACACCTCTTTGACAAAGAGAAAGCGGACGCTTTACCACCACACCGAAAAATTGATCACAGGATTCCACTGGTTGAAGGAGGAGAACCACCATGGTTACCTACCTATGGACTATCAGAGGTACAGCTGCAAGAGCTAAGAAAGTACCTAAGAGAGAACCTAGCGAAAGGATTCATCCAGGAGTCGCAGTCTCCAGCTGGCGCACCGATATTGTTTGTTAAAAAGAAGGATGGATCACTCCGCCTATGTGTGGATTATCGCGGACTCAACAAAGTCACGATCAAAAATCGCTATCCATCGCCGTTAATCCAGGAAACATTAGAACGATTGAAAGAAGCAAAGATCTACACCAAGTTAGATCTGAGACAGGCATACAATTCAGTCAGAATTGCAGAAGGTGAGGAATGGAAGACTGCATTCTGCACCAGGTATGGTCATTATGAGTATAAGGTCATGCCTTTTGGACTCACAAATGCACCAGCAACGTTCCAAGCGTTCATCAACGACATCCTAAAAGATCATTTGGACGTTTTCTGTGTTGTCTATTTAGATGACATCTTGATCTTTTCGAAAACCCTGGAAGAACACATCAGTCATGTGCGAACGGTCTTGAAAAAGCTAGGGGAAAACAAAGTTTATTGCAAACCTGAGAAATACGAATTCCATGTCAAAAGAACAGAATTTCTCGGATACATCATCTCCCCAGAAGGCATCACCATAGACAGCAAGAAGGTAGAAGTGGTACTTGGATGGGAAACACCAAAGTCAGTCAAGGACATTCAGATGTTCCTAGGATTCGCAAACTTCTACCGGAGATTCATCAAAGGATACTCAAGAGTAGTATCACCGATCACCAAGTTATTGAAAAAGGACCAAAAGTTCGAATGGACGAAGGAAGCAAGCGCTGCTTTTATAAGTCTCAAAGAAGCATTCACATCAGCGCCAACCCTGAGACACTTCGACCCAGAAAAACTGGTTATTGTGGAAACGGATGCATCAGACCATGTGGCAGTGGGCATCCTTTCCCAAAAATTCCAGCATGAGGACAGAAAGCAAGTTTTGCACCCAGTGGTATACTTCTCCAAGAAGTTCAACCCCGCACAATGCAACTATCCTGTGCATGATAAGGAACTGCTAGCAGTTATTCTCGCATTTACTGAGTGTGAACGATATATTGCATACTCAAAATTCCCAGTTCAAGTGATAACAGATCACAAAAACTTGGAATACTTCATGACTAAAAGAATGTTGAATTGCCGACAGGCAAGATGGTCCGAGTTCCTATCAAGGTTCAACTTTCAGATATGTTACCGACCAGGGAAATAGGGAGGAAAACCTGATTCTTTGACCAGAATATCCGGAGACCTTCCAAAGGAAGGGGATGAACGTCTCGCTTATCAGGAACAGATGATCATCCAACCCCGCAATTTAGACCCTGTATTGCAAGCGAGTCCAGAGCTGCATGTTCTCTCAGCAACAGTGGAAGTGGAGAGAAATCAAGATTTCAAAGAGAAAGTCAAAAGGTCTTATGACAAGGACCCTGCCACAAAGTCTATCCTGCAGGCCCTGCAGAAAGGAGAAAAATCTTCGAAAAACGTGGAACTGTCAGATTATGCGATCAAGGAAGGATTGTTATTGTACAATAACCTAGTCACCATCCCTGACGATCCAGACCTAAAACTGGAAATACTCCGACAGAACCATGATCATATAGCCGCCGGACATCCAGGAAGAGCCAAAACATATGAGTTGGTCACAAGGAACTATTTTTGGCCAGGATTGCGAAAATACATCAGCCGATACATCAGCCATTGCGAAGCGTGCATGAGAGCGAAACCTGTCAGACATGCACCATTCGGCACTTTGAGACCCTTGGAAATACCCGAGAAGCCCTGGAATTCGATATCCATGGACTTTATACTGGGATTGCCAACAAGCAAGGAATATAATGCAATCCTTGTAGTAGTGGATCGCCTGACCAAAATGGCACACTATATCCCTACAACGGAAAAAGCAACAAGCGAAGATGTAGTAACCCTGTAACTACATCATATATGGAAACATCACGGATTGCTAAAAGATATCACCTCCGACTGTGGTACCCAGTTTGTTTCAGAATTCTGGAAATCCCTGTGCAAAGTCTTAAAAGTCAAAAGCAACCTCAGCACGGCATATCACCCCCAGACAGATGGTCAGACAGAAAGAACAAACTCAGTTCTAGAACAATATCTGCGGATTTATTGCCATTATCAGCAGGACGATTGGGCATCCCTGCTTCCCCTAGCAGAGTTCAGCTACAACAATCAAGTTTCAACGACAACGAAAGTCAGCCCATTCTATGCAAACTACAGATATCACCCGCATTTTGCGATAGACATAGACCTTAGGCGAAGGTCAAACACCCCTGAAAGTGTCAAGCATCTCGCTACCAGATTACAGCAAGCGCATGACTTATGCAGGGTAGAAATCGCTTATGCACAAGCAAGCCAGAAGGAAGCGGCAGATTAGTCAAGAAAATCGGCACCTGTGATAGAAGTTGGAGAGAAGGTTTGGCTGAATGCCATAAATCTGCGCACTCAGAGGCCCTCCAAGAAACTTGATCACAAACGACTTGGTCCATTCAAGGTTCTAGCAAGAGTCGGAGCTCTCGCATATAAACTCAAGCTTCCTCACTCTGCCAAGATCCATCCAGTCTTCCATGTCTCTCTACTAGAACCAGCAAGCAAACATGAACCAGTCCTAGGCCATCGAAATCCTCCACCTCCTCCGATTGTCATTGAAGGAGATCGAGAGTACGAAGTTGAGAGTGTTCTCGACTCTAAACGCCTTCGAGGTGGCACTCTTCGCTACCTTGTCAAATGGGTCAGCTACTCCAAGCCTACATGGGAGCCTTCCCAGCACCTCGAGCACTCCTAGGAGCTCATCGATGAGTTCCACCACTGCTTCCCCAACAAGCCCAAGTTATGATAGAGATGAGGAGATGACAGAAGTCTCCCTATCCCCTACCATGGTTGTACCTGTTTTCGACCAGTACGGACGAATTTGCACCTCCCCCGAAGACAGCACAGTGAAGGAGGAACCCCTCGATGACCCTCCAGCGTTCGGTCTTAAAACCGTCGCCAACCAGAGTTGGGCACCGATCTCACCCAGAGAAAAGCCCGAACTACAGGAGCCACCGCTTTACGCTCCACAACCACAGTTCACCCTAAGCCACCAGTTCCAGCGATGGGAGGAACAGGTTTTGCCACCCATTTCCCCCATATCGCCCCTTAGATCGCCAGTGATCAAGGTGGACCCTGAGAAACCCTATTGGCAGTATGCGCTAGTATCGAAAGTATCCGCCAGTCCTAGTGGATACACCCCCCACCAGTACCAGCAGTTCCTATCGATCCCCAGCTCCTGGAGATCAAGGAGGAACACCTACCTGAGGCACCACCAGAAGTAGCTGAATACGATTCAGCAGTGTGCCAGTATTGCCCACCGATGCCCCTACATATCTGGCTTGGAAATCTTAGGGAAAGATTACGCTGGAAAGTAGAGAATGTGAGGGATGACCACCTGAGAGAAGAAGTATTCCTAGCTGTCACAGGAGTTCCAGCTTAAAGAGGGGGATACTGTAATGAACCGTGGTCATGTACTTTCCTACTTGTTGTATTCTCCTTGTGTTTCCTATTGTTAGTGATGGAATTCCGCATTATGAATCATGAATCATCACTTGGTCATGTATGGTCACTCATGTTTAGCTGTCTGCCTTGCGAAGGTCATGAGAACAGCGTTTAGATTGAATGATGTATGGAAAAGGGTCATGTAGACAAAACAGGTTTTACAGAGACTGCTCTAGAAGGGAGGCAGTGCTCTTGGCGATTGGTATAAAAGAGAAGGAAATCTCACGGTCCTGTCTTTCTTTCTCTTTCTTGTTCACGCAGTATCTTAAGTATACACCTTCAGAATAAAGAGTTATTCCCACAAACCTTCAGCACATCGTTACCTCACTCAATGCGCACCTCTTGAGTCCTCTAAAGAGTTGTGTATCTTCTTCTATCCTGATTTACCCAAAACCCGTGATACAGACTGAGCATCAGTTGTATCGCTGAAGGAGTTGTCCTTTACATTTATATAGCTATTATAATAATTGGTCACATTTACTTACATAGACTTACTAGTAATTAGGGAACCATGCATAGTCAGGGAAAACTTGCTTACACTACAAAACCTATACCTGACTAGGAAATCATAGTATTAAGGAGTGGTGTAAATAGGATTTCAACCTACAATATTCTGTATTACTACACAATGACACCAGGACAGCCATACTACTAAACTATCCTTGCCTCTTTAAATAGCAATATATATACACATTTTTATATAGTAATTATAGAAGTGTAATATATATAAATGTTAAATAATTTAGGGAGTTAGTAAATTACAGGTAGTAATTCCCTTACTTACTTACATGATCTTTGTTATTTGCTAATTCTATTCTTTAAGACCCCTAAAAGATTTGAAAAGTAAATTTATCCTAAAACCTAAGAAAGGCTAAGACTTAAAGATTCCTTCAAGGCCTATCACTTTACTTGTTAAAGATGCTCTAAGTAAAGACTAAAACTACAACAATAACTAAAACTCCCCTTAAGCCCTACAGTTTTCTTTTCAATATAACTAATTATAGTTTATGGTTCTATTTATATTACTATCAGGTAGCTCTACATCACTTGAATTTCTAAATATAAAAATTTACATATATATATATCTAGTAATTATATAATATATATATAAATGTTTGAAAGTTTATTGAAATAGTTCATTAGAGGGGGTGATTCTCTCAGTTATTTATACTATCTAGGTTGTTTTTGCTTTCTATTCCTTAAGACCCCATAAATAATAGACAAGTGTATGTACATATATCAATATTTATAACTTAAGCAATGCAGTACTACCTAGTGGTAGTGGAAACAGAACAGGAGATTATTCTCAGTTGAACAAAAAATAAGAGTAAAGACTTAAGGAGAATTAAAGCTACTTCAGAGTATTATATAATTACTAGGCATGTGCATGCATATCTCTTGATATTTAAATTTCAAGCAATGTTGTGTTGCCCAGTAGTGGCAGAAATGGAATAGTGGACTGCCCTTAGTCATATAAAATAGAGTGCAGGCCTTGAGAGGAGTTAAAGCTGCTCTCGAGGGTTTGATCTATCACTTAAGGCAACCTTAAGAAGCAAGACACTGGCTTTGAAGAAACCTTTAATTCTTTAGGCAGTCTTAAGTTTTAGGATAAATTTACTTTTCAAAGCTCTGAGGGGTCTTAAAGAAGCAGATTATATGTGTAAGTGGGTGAATCACCACCTCCGATTAACTATTTTGATAAACCTTTGAACATTTACATGTGTTATGTAATTACTAGACAAGTACATGTGTGTCTATTAATATTTATAAACTCAAGCGACACGGCGCCGGCCGGAGACGGCGGAAAAAGAATAGCAGACCATCTTCGGTCTCGTAAAAAAAGAAGACTGCTGGCCTTAAGGAGAGTTAAAGCTGCTTTAGAAATTTTTATCTGTCACTTTAGGCATCTTTAAGACGCCAGGCGGCGGGACGTGTCGTGGGGCGGCTCTTGTTAGAGCCGGACGAGTTGTCCTAACATGAGCAGCTTGGCGCATGCTAGGGGTGAATAATTTAAGCTAGGTGTCTTGGCTTCGACCATTCTGACTAGTTACGTAAGCAACACAATATAATGCTCATACATGTGCATGTGCCTTCCTTTCCTCCGACACGGTCCTACCCCGATTTCCTCCACGAAATTAACTGCATTACGCTTCTTTTTCATTCCATTCACTTAATTTCCCCGTTTCTTTTTTTTTTTTTTTTTTTTTGTT